>JAMQGT020009076.1:0-29425 GCA_024447675.2 Pterophyllum scalare | reverse complement strand
GTTGTGTCTGGTTACTCGTTCAGTTGCGTATTGCTAGGAATCAAACTCTCGCTCCGTCTCACTCTATCATCCTCTCACTCTCCTTCTTTCTGTGCATTCCGTTCCTTTGTGTTGCCACTTTTCCCCACATCCATCTCTGCTCACTTCGTTACCCACTCCTCTGCTACAGCATGAGAATGGAGTGTGAATTAGAAAGCAGGCAACAGGAACAGCAAAGCTGCTCTTTCAGACAACTTTGCTGGATAATATCAAAAGTGACAGTACAACACGTTAGGCCTCATGGGATCACAATGCATCTAAAGCGCTGAAATGGATATGAGGGCTTATGTGTCACCTTTATATGTTGTTTATTTGTTTGGGGTGTAAGCTGCAGGCATGTAGTTTGGTCAGTTTAGCTAACTTGTCATATCCGCTTCAAAACAGCAATGTACAAGCACATATACACAGGAAAATGTCTGTCACAACCAAAGAGCAGTATCTCATGGTGGCACAGCAGCCATTTGTAGCCATGACAGATGAGAGGTGCTGGCAGACACTGGAGTCTGTACATACAGACACACAGAGAGCAGAGCCGGAGGCCTGCTGAGTTTGGATGTCGCTACAATGGCTGTCACCAACCACCATGCCATTCTATTGCCACATAAATCTGTATTGTCTGCCCCCCTGTGTGTGTGTGTGTGGGTGTGTGTGTGTGTGTCCCTCCTTCTCTGTCTCTTTTTTGCTCTGCATGTTTCATCCTTCACTGTCCCTTTGTGCTGGAGTTTTTGTCAGTGTGAATTAAAGGACAATTCCAGTTTAATACAGCATTGGTCTTATTTAAACCATCACTCCTGTAAGTTAACAGCGTAATCAAGAACACAGCAGGTTTGCTAGAAAAGTGTCCAATGGGGTGAGAGGCGCAAACATTTACTGCAGGAGAGACAGACTAAACAAATCCAGAGGTAAAATTTTAGACTAACATTCTTTACTGTTGACTGGTATGGTATAATCTTCAAAATGTTGAATGAATTAGACAGAAATGTCAGTCTGAAAGTCGAATCCAATGTATGTGTAGGTTCTATGCACGAGGATATACGAGAATGCTGATGGATATACATAGTTGTCCTGCGGGCTTGAATTAATCAAAGGACAACTGCGCTTAGTCCCTGGCTTTTTGTACATATCCATATACTGTATACATGTATATAAAAACTGTGGATGGATTTTGATAAATCTGTCTTATGCTACTGACATCCTATCCCAGCTGACATTAGGCGAGAGGTGGGGTACACACTGTACATATTGCCACTCCATTGGGGTGCTAACTCAGAGAGACAAACAACCATTCATGCTCACATCCACATCTGCAGCCAGTTTAGAATTACCAATAAGACGAGCACAGACATCTTGGTAGTGGGGAAGGCAATCAGAAAAGCAATGCAGGCACAAATTACATGCAAAGTTCACCATGAAAAACGGTCCCAGACCATGAGCAAGTTCTGACCCAGGACTTTCTTGCTATGGCGTGACAGTATTTTACCTGCAGTTATAGTTTTCTTGTTGTTATCTTATTAGTAAGATAAGTGCAATATTCAAAATTTAATTTGCTGTCAAAAAATAAAGCACAGCAAGTGAGCCAAGTCTGCCTGTCCAACTGGAGATACCCACTAACTCACTCTCTCTCTCCAGTTATGATGATATTGCAATTCTGGGTTGGAATTGTAAGCATTTCCAAACACAACACACATCAAAACTGTAGCAATATGAATTTGATGAAACCTAAAGTGATGGGTTTTTTTACCCTCGTAAATTTGAAACTTTAGTTACAAAATATTAAAATATTTTCTTGTAAATTTGTAATTTTTTCTTATAAGTTAGTATTCTAAATCTATGTTTTAAAAAAATATTAAACTCTGCCCCAGAATTTCTTATGCCAGCAATGGCAATAACATGCTATAATAATGTAAATGCATGCTGCTAAAATGAGCTACTATGCAGTCATGGTACTCATCCTTCCTAATGACTGAGGCACAATCAACCATGTAACTGGTCAAATGCTAATGATGCATGGCTAAAGCAAGACTCCGTCCTTCTTTCTCTGAACAGTTCATTTTAAATGCTATACCTGCAATCCAAATGGATCTGACAAGCGTATACACATACACACACACACGCACACACACACACACACACACACACACACACACACACACACACACACACACACACACACACACACACAGACACAAAAGACATCAACTCATCCATATAATGCTGACAGCCAGTATTGCTCTGCAGAGAGATATTACTTAGCTGTATTGCATTGCTTGCACTTGCAGTAGAGAAAATCATATTACTCACAAATGCCATTTAGGTGTGAGACTGTGGCTGGCTGCCCCACACATGCTGTGTGGAAATAGTTTGTCTCTCACCCATCTTCCTGTGACCAACTGTTTCAGTGCTTCACGTGCCCCTCTGTTTTGGCACTGTAGTTACAATGTGACAAACTCTTTTTCAAGATTTAATTCTGTAAGGTCAACTATTTTTCAATGGGACTACCACTAACTAGTGTAAAACTTAGAATAGGCAAGTTTCATTTCTTTCTTTTCTTTTTATTTTGCCATGAGCTTGTCTGGGAGATCCGAGGTAGGTGGACAGAAACTAAATTCCCTTACATTCAAACACACACACATACACAGACACACACACACACACACGCTCTTCCCTCGCCTTTGGAAGGAAGCGTCACGCGTGATACCACAATCTCCTCATAAAACGGGAAACCAGAAAAGAGGATTGGGGCATGGAGAGAGGACAGAGACACCCTATTTTTGCCACTCGCTCCCTCACTACATCCCCCACCCGCCCCAAGTGTTGGCAGGACTGGCCGTCAGAGGATGAGACTGCTTGCCATCTCCCCAAGAAACGCCTCTGTCTCTCACTTCCTCCCTGTTTTGGTGTTCTATCACACACTGTATCTCCTCAAGTTGTTGTGTTTACCTTCTTCATTCGTCTTTTTTGTGTTTTCTTAACCTTCCATTTGCAAGTCTAATGTCAGGCCTACCTGGTTGCCTCCTGCATGGCTCCTGGCTGTACACTTTCCAGGCACTATGACAATGTTTTCCTCAAGCTCCTCATTAGTGTCTCCTCACACCACTAACAGCCATGCAGCACACAGAAGGATGAGAGGGGGAGGAATGAAGAGGAGGATTACAGGAGAGTCGAGAGAGGAGGAGGGGGTAAGGGTTGGGGGACTGGGTGAGACTGGGGAAAGCAGCCCGGGCAGAGTGGTTGGCCAAGTAAGAAAAATGGTGTAGAGGGATTAAGGGAGATTGAATGGGGGCAAATGGGAAAATGATAATAAGAGAAGCATAGAGCGATGCTGGCGGGGGAGGGAAGGGTGAGGAGTTTGGATTAGGAAGAAGGTTGAGGGGTGGGTGGGATGTGAGGGGGCTGGGAAATGTGGGCTCTTCCAATATGGCTGTTTAGCAAACATAATTTGCATAGAACTGATGCGGATGGAGTTCTGTGTCACAGTTATTTGCATACATTTGCATAAAATTAATCCCCTTCCCAATCTCTGCAGCGATTGTTTCTGATGCAGAAAATAAGTCAACAAAATGAACTGACGCAGCCAAACAAAGCAAACATATTGACTTAGATGCATGCTGGAAGAATGCATGCGAGGGCTGCTGTGTATATGAATGCGTGTGGCAGAGCATCTGTGTGAAGCCATCTGCAATCATTTGAGGTCATTTAGCAGTTCTTTAACAAAACAGAGATTCTCTCATGTTAAACTATTCACACTCCACTTCCCACCCAACAAATACTATCTTTTTTTTAACCCCTTCATATACAACTAATAGTTTTGGGCAATCTGCTCCATAGTCTGATCATCCTATTATCACCATGTGAGATTGCCAATATCCTGGTGTGATCACTGGAGGGGGATTAGCTACAGTGTCTTCCTTAGGTTGGCTCAAACACTATAATTGTCACCTGCTCTCCTATTCAATTTATTCAATTCAAGTCAATTTTATTTAAATAGCACCAAATTACAGTAAACAGTCGCCTCAAGGCACATTATATTGTAAAGTAAAGACAATACAATAATTACAGAGAAAACCCAACAGTCAAAACAACCTCCTATGAGCAAGCATTTGGTGACAGTGGAAAGGAAAAACTCCCTTTTAACAGGAAGAAACTTCAGACGGAACCAGGCTAACAGAGGGGGTGTCATCTGCCAATGATGGAGCAGAGTTTGTTTCGCACAAGGTGAAACAGGGAGCATGGGAAATAGCAAAGCCAACACAACTGCAAATGCACAAATGCACACGTTAAAGCTCTAACTTATTGTATTATCTGTAATTGAAAATCAAACTAACAAAAATGAGGTGCCATCAGATTTCCTGAACAGAATGAAGTTCAAACCATCTATGGAAATCCATGCCTATCATATAAGTTCAACTTGTCATGATGTAATAACTGGAGTTTATCAAACGGTTCACCGAGGCCAAAACTGGTACAGATCATCTTAACTTTGAAAATGATTTTGTTTTAAAGATTTTAAAATTTCTAAACTGCTTAACTCTTTCCAATGCCTCCAAATAAAAAAGTGTTATTTAAGGTTTAACTTACTCTGCAGCCTTCTACTACCCACTGTATACTGATAGTAGGTGGAAAGAACTGTTTTATGAATTGCTAAAGCTATGAAAAGTTTCAAAAATATATAGAATATCTAGTAGCATCTTGTCTTTTCAAAGTGAATATCTGGTACCACAGAGTACAGAATGCTACAAATAAAAACACAACAAATTAGCATGAAATGCAGCTGAAAGGTGTGAGATCCTTAAAGATATACCTGTTGCATATTTCAATATCAAAACTAAGATCACAGAAACGTTCAAGGACACATGCTCGTCCTTGCAATCGAGGCTTGGTGTGAGGGAAAAGGAAAATAATATAAAAGATTCCTTCACTAATCATTTTATCCTGTGATCAATCCAAACTACAGAGCATGAAATAATGCAGATCCTGCTCTCAGGCCAAGTGGGCATTGATCAAACACATTTGAATGGTTTCGCACCTGTGCTAATTTGTGTGTGTGTGTGTGTGTGTGTGCCTGCGTGTGTGTGTGTGTGTGAGTGAGAGAGAGAGAGAGAAACAGAGAAAACAGAATGACAAAGTCTGTTTATGGTTGTGATTCTGAGTGTGCGAGCCCATCTGTGTGCGAGGCCATTGATCAAAGCAGAGCCCTGGTTTGCCGTTCAGGAGAGGAGCCAATTGATCAGAAATGGTTGTAATTGGAATCTGAATAAGACCTGCTGCATTGATCCTATCTCAGTTCTCAGCTTCTGGTTTCTCTATATGCTTTTATGCTGAAAGCAAGCCAGTCACTCCCTCTAAGCCTCTTCCTCTGGCACATAGCTTTAGGTATCAATAATTAGTAAAGTTAAACTTTCACATCTAAACTGTAAGTAACTTGGACAATTGACTAACATTGCCTGCAATTTCCCTTCTAACTGCACCACCTACTCAACAAAATGCAGTTATTAGCCCAAGTGGTCAGGAGTGATTACAAATGTCAAATGGTTTTTAAGACTCAAACAATAGTGCAACTCAAGATAGTGATGGAAAAAAAGTCTTTTGGGTCACTACAGCCATTTCTATGCTAGTCTGTTGCCATAAAAATGGCTCCTTCAAGGCATACACACTTACACCTACACACAAGCACACATTCCCCTACAAACAACCTCCACCAGCAAGATAAGGGCTAAATTATGGGATCTGTGAGTTGCCTAGTGAGAGAAGTGTTATGAAGACAGAATGCAGCAAGTAGCAAATGGCCTTTACACTGTTTGTTTGTGGTAGTTATTGTGCGTGTGTCTATAAATGGTCATTCATGCATACCCACAGGCATAGAGAGAATAAGAAGCCACAGTTTTCTCTCTCTGTCAGGTATTTAAAATGTATTAGGCTGTCATTCACTGGAACAGATAGAGATGAGAGTTACATTTATATATATTTACACATAATGGAGACATATAAAACAAACACATCATTCAGACTGTTTATGTATTCAAGCACATTACATAGTTTAAAATTGCATTAGCATTGCAAACAAATCCACATGAACTTCCCTGGAAGCAAACACAGCAGAGTGCCGTCACACAGAACAACTGTATGCAAACATGCAATATCACAGCTGAGGTCATGCTGTTGCACCAAATATTATAATGAGTGTGATGACCTTTGGCAAAAGAATCACAGCTGTTCTGATATTCACGACGACACTATCTCAAATGTGATATTGATTTCTTTTACTACTCTTCCACAGGCAGCATTTAATTAACAAGCCATCACAGCCTGCTTTTATACATATTTATATATATATATATATATATATATATATATATATATATATATATATATATATATATATATATATATATATATGTGTGTGTGTGTGTGTGTGTGTGTGTGTGTGTGTGTGTGTGTGTGTGTGTGTGTGTCTCAGACTCTGTAGATTTGTATGATTGTATCAGATTCTGTATGGTTTAACATGTATGCGTCTCTGCCTGCCTCACTGGATATCCCAAGTTTTCCTTTTACAATCAGAGACCTACAGTAAACCTCAAGCTGTATTCTGTAAGCTGTATGCCAGGCTGGCATTAGATAGGCCTAATTTTTTTTGGCCTGTTTTGAAACACACTACCAGGGAAAAGAGAGATTTCTTCCGTTCTCAAACAAAGGCCAGTTTGTCACCAGTGGGTCTTTGCAAATTTTTTGTTTCTTCATTTAATATCACAGTGAAGCATTTTTGTTCCAACCTCACATTCTGAATGAATCAATCAGGCATTAGATCATAATTCCACTTTTCACTCCTGCATCCAAAGTGCAGCTCAATACTATACCAGATCCTGTTGAAAAGTCTGTACCTGGTGCTGTAGAGCATGTTAAACTGTATTTAAGATGCAATTTAAAACAAATGAAACAGCCCAAAGTCTAATGTAGCTGCTGAATCTGTATTGCTTCCATTGTCCAGAACCAACTTCCGGTCACTGTGGGATGTGGGGTGAGGGGGGCACCACACCAAGTCTGCAATTAGTGGACAATATGCTCTATCACCTGAGTCATATTCACAGTCTTTTAGTGTTTCAAATGTTGTTTTGACCTTAACCTCCCCTACACAAAACTGCTATCTTTCGTAATTGAAGGCTTGTTAAAACTACACTCTATTGGAATCCTGCATCAAATTTCCATATTTATATCACTTCCGTGTAAATAATTACAGGATGAGTAACATGAGAAATGGGAAGACAGGAAGACAGGGGGTGAGGGGGTGAGGGGCTTACTGTTCTTGTCACTCAAGTGTTTCGTGGAAAATGCAAATTTCTGCATCTTGTGCAAGTTGGACAGACAGATATCAATCTGGCTTACATTTTAATCATACAGTTTAATGCCACAACATCAAGTAAGCAGAACATGGTTATTATGAATAGTATGTAAATGTAGAAAACAGTTCTTTAGAATGTTTTTTTATTAGCATAGTTTGTGATTTGTATTAGCAGGTGTGCCTTTGTGTATGCAATACATGCATTCTGTTTTTCTTCATTTCTGAATTCAAAGAGTGGGATATATATCTCCTTATGCATATACTGGTGAGTGAATATGTATGCTAACATGCAGATCTCGCTCTCTCTCACAGTGTGTGTGTGTGTGTGTGTGTGTGTGTGTGTGTGTGTGTGTGTGATGTGTGTGTGTGTGTGTCAGGCTGTCTGCCTTTTCCTCAGCCTCAGCAGGAGTGCTGCTTGAGTCTTAATGAGTCTTAATTACTGTGTTCAGAATGTACATCTAATGAGTGTGTGTTTTACAGCAGAGGGACACATGCGTGCACACATACAAGTACAAACAAGAAAAAGGCAGGTGGACAACAGCATTTAAATACTGTACAGATTTCTTTGGAGACAAAGGTGTGTAAATGGGAAAGCTATGGATACTGTGTGCTGCATTTATATCCTGCATCTGACTGTGTTAAAAAATGTGGACCAGCAGGAAAGATGCTGCTGGAGGCATTTCTCAGTGTGATGCAAGCTAACATCCCTGTACATGAAGAGAGAGATGAGCTGGAAGTGAAGACAGTTCTGAGATGTCTGCCGACTCTGCTCTCCACTATCTGTTTACACACGCTCCCATTCACACTCCCCACTGCTGCTGTCAGATTCAAGACTTGTTCTGTTGAAATGTATGTTTTTGTAAGGTACTGATCCATCCAGTCAGATATTCCAATTGATGTCTGGCCATTTTGAAACTACACAACTAGTTTGTAATGGGTCCCTGAGGGTCCCGCAGTCATAAAATAAATAAATAAATAAATAACAATAAATAAATAATCAGCACTCAGAAAAGCACAATTCAATTCTTGAACAACACTGGAGGTATGAGGCTGACAGCAGCATCCTGATGCAATGCTGCTCCACCCACTGCTGTCCTGTAGACAAGGCCAAATCAATCAGATTTCCACAGCCGGTGTTAGATCAAGTAATGCTTCATTTCTCCCAGACACACAAGCTTAGATCTGTAGTTTGGTCTTAAAGTATTCATAAAGGCTGAGGACCAAATGTGCTATTATATTTATTTCACGCCACCTGTCTGTTCCATAGAGAGTGAGAAGATAAGCCAATCATCAAACACTGAAATTAGTGGGAACCACAAGTGATTGTTTTTCAAACATCTGAATGTGACAGTAAATAAATAAATAAATCATGCTGCAATAATCAAAAAAAGAGAGAGGGAGAAACAAATACACAGAACATGCTGAAAAATAACGACTGTATAAGCAAGACAGAAAAAAAAATCTCCAAAAGAAGAGATGCACAGCCACACAAAAAAATTCATACTGCACAACAACAAATTCTGTCCCAAAATGTCTACTCAACACAAGAAGCAGAAGCAACTTTCCATAATGTCTTAGATACAATCGTGAGTCCCATGCACCGCATTTATTACCCACAGTGTTCCAGCAGAAAACTCAAGCTGAGACTGTAAATTCCAGCTCTCAAATCTCCTGTGAGTTCAGCACCAAGGACAGCTTCTCTGCTGCTGCCTGCTAAGAACATTTCCTCTTTTTTGAGGATTTGTAGAGGCCAGATAGGCTTATGTATAAACTTGAGAGCCTGGACAATACGGGACTTTGTGAAGTGAATTACATTTTCCAGCATGACTAGTTCTGACTTAAAGCCTGTAAATGTGGCATGCAGGGGTTTTTTTCAGTCCAGAAATGAGAAATTTAGAATTACTTTGAGACTCATGTGAGTGTACTGAAAACACAGTTACCGTTGCCTGTTACCATAAAATCTCACAAGAAATACTGATGGCCACTCTGGAGCGTAACCACAATTTATTAAAAAACAGTCAATAGAGGCTATATAAGAGTTCTCCAGGCTCACTTTGTGCCATTCACACATAATACCACAAAAAAGTGCCTGTTTGGCATCAACATACAAGAGTGGCAGTGGTAGGAGAAACAGTGACAAAAAGGTACTCACCAGCTCCAGCTGTTTCAGAAGAAAGCAGTGAAAAGAAAAGGAAATATTAGATGAATAGCAGACATTTTACAAACATATGGGTGATGCATCAAGTTTCATTTCAGCTGCAACAGCCTTCATTATTGACTGACTCATTATTTGTACACTACAAATTGACAGAGACAAACAGCGCTTCAAAACAGAAGCCGTAACTTGTAAATATTTGGTAGTTTTGCTAGATATTAGACTGAAGTAATTAAAATATAAATATGCTGTTAACTTGATTGCTTATTGAATTGTTTTAGTACAAGTATTACCCCGACATATACATACACTCACTGGCCACTTTGCTAGCTACGCCTGTTCAACAGCTTACATGGCAGCAACTCAATGAATTTAGGCATGTAGACATAGTCAAGACAACATGCTGAATCTCACAGTGAGCAATGAAACGGGAAACACTCAAACACCCATTCATCACAACCAAGGTATGCAGAAGAGAATTTCTGAACGCACAACCAGAGATGGGAAGCAACGAAGTACAAATACTGTACTAAAGTAAAAATTTCAGGTGTCTGTACTTTATTTGAGTATTTATTGTTCTGACAACTTTTTATGTTTTTTCCCTATATTTAAACACAACATCAAACTGATTTGTGCCTATATGGAGAAACAACAACACATAAAAGACAATCCTATTGGTGTATCCATCACCTTGGCTTACAAAGAGATGAAAGAGGGAAACCCATATAATTTATGCATCATTTATAATGTTGTACTCAGGGTTTAAAGTGGGACCAAGTGCAGATGTCCGTAAGTTGTGGTCACGGTACTTCAGCATCTTAGCTAGCACTGCAGAAGAGGCACGATCATAAAGGGAGTAACGTGTCATGGCAGGTAATTTCAAATGCAGCGTTTCTAACAGCTCAACAAATATTAGCAAACACACAATGTGTCTCCTAGTTAAAGGCACAGCTACTGTATTTCCCAAGGAGAGAAAAGAAAGAGATAACTTCACTCTTAGATGAGGAAAGATGAAGAAGAGAGGTTATATTTAAAGGTAAAGACTTGCTCAGTGACATCTGATAAACTGGAAATTTAAAGCTTACATGTACTCATTTTTTAAATCAGTGTTGGACTGGTGCACAGTGGCTGTGGCGTTCATGGTCATTGTTAGGTTACATCAAGTGTAGCAAGATGAGTTTGAATTTAAGCCGATAATGATTACTCAGTTCAACCTTTATACCAACTGTATACTGTCTGGTATAAAGACAGTATAACAGTATACTGTCAATCCAAAAAGAGCAGTGAACCAGAGCAGCAGCAACAGGACATATCAGTTGATCCCAGTCTGTACACAAAGAAACTCTACTGGAGGTCACAATAGAAAGTTGTGATGCTTTTCCCCACACAGAGCCACAACAACTGATCTTAGGGTTTTCCCACATGTGAAATCCCACTTTAATACCTGATTATACTAATTTTAGAGTTCAGGTATGGAGGCAGAGTCACCCTCTGCAATGTAGGCAACAGAAAATAGAGCTATTTTTTAATAATTCTTTTACTTCTCGCATCCTACATAACAGATTCAAGCTGAGTATATTCATTAGAAGTAGAATGTATATTGGAATAACACTTATATTCTCATGAATAATACTATTTTATTATTATATTAAAATAGTACATGGTTCTGTTAACTTTGCACAAAAATAGAAAGAAATGTCCTCCAAAGAACTACTTTTACTTTCTTACTCTGAAGTAAAAAGCCTGTACCTTGTCACTTACACTTGAGTAAAGAAGTTGAACCAGTACTTCAGCTTTTACCAGAGTATTTTCTAACACAAGTATCTGTACTTCTACTTAAGAATGTCTGTACTTTTGTCACCTCTGCACACAACACATCAAACCTTGAAGCTGGTGGGCTACAGCAGCAGAAGACCACAACAGACATCCACTCCTTTCAGCAAAGAATGGGAAACTGAGGCTACAATTTATATGGGGTCACCAAAACTGGACAACAGAAGACTGGAAAAACATTTCCTGGTCTGAAGAGTCTCAATTTCTCCTGCTGCATTTGGATGGTAGGATCATAAGGTGGCATAAACAACATGAACGCACAGTGCCATCCTGCCTTTTATCAACGCTTCAGGCTGCTGCTTGTGGTATAATCATGTTTCTTAGCACACTTTAGGCCTCTTACCACCTGAGGATCATTTAAACGCCATGGGCTACCTGAGTAATGTCGCTGACCATGTCTATCCTCCATCTCTTTATGACCACAGTGTACCCATCTTCTGATGCCTGCTTCAAGCAGGATAATGTGCCATGTCACAAAGCTCAAATAATCTCAAACTGGTTTCTTCAATATGGCAATGAGTTCACTGTATTCAAATGGCCTCCACAGTGAGCAGATGTCAATCCAGCAGAACACCTTTGGGATGTGATGGAATGGGGGACATGGATAAGCAGCAACTGTGTGATGCCATATCAGAATGGACCAAAATCTGAGAAATGTTTCCAGCACCTTGTTTAATCTAAGCCATGAAGAATTAAGGCAGTTCTGTAGACAAAATGTGGCCCAACCCAGTGCTAATAAGGTGCACCTAGTAAAGTAGCCAATGACTGTATATGCATGCATATGCAGTAGTGAAATAATGCATAAAAAGTTCATACACAGACATTAGTGAGGTCACCCACAGAGGAGAGCCTGATAAAAATGTTCTCAAAAATGGATGAATGCCAGAACTGCAGTAGAGGTACATTATTCCCTGAATCACTCACCCTTTACACTTATACACACACACACACACACACACACACACACAGAGTTTTTTTTTTCACATTCATCCACATACTCATATGTTCACATATTCACAAAAGCCTAAATGCATACTCATACATACCCACAATCCGTCATCCATGCTTCCACTTTGCCAAAGCCATAAAAGTGTGCCCTTTCTGCGTGGCGCATTGCCAGCCACTCACAGCACATTACTAGTGTGTGACCCCTGCATGTGCTGAAAAAGGAAATGTTTAACCTACTACCCTTTTCTGCTGATGCTACCTCATCTCACACTATGTTGAATATGGACCATGCACAGTCAACACCTCACTTTATTTGTGAGGAAAATGTTGAAAGAATGTGGGCAGCATGCCTATGAAAATTACTGCATTTGAAGGAGTGCGTGCGCTCCGTTGACTCCTATGCATCCTGAAAATTCGATATGTTTTTTCCAAGTGTGTCTTTCTATTCCCATACTGCAAGCAGCAATGGATTCATTCCTGCTGTGGGATTCTATCAGAGAGAACATCAATCTGCTAGAGTGACATTTAATCCCAAGCGTGGGCAGGTAGAGAAGCACACATATATGCACATGGCACAAAAAAAAACAAATAGACACACACACACACACACACACACACACACACCACCAGGAACCTGAAACTCACGCACAAACACAAGTCAAAACCAGAGCCTAAACCTTCGGACTCTGCGTGAAGCACTGTGGATCCTGCAGCACAATGAGAGAATGTGAACTCAACTGCCACAGGAAGACAAGCTCCGTGTTCAAGAAGGAAAAATAAAGGTTTGAAAAAAGACAGAGGTAGAAGCTTTGAGGGAAAATGTTTCCCACTTCAATCTATTGGTTTAGACTTTGACAGAATGGCTCAGAGACATAGGTGGTCAAGAAGAACAAGAGGCTGATGTATAGATGTCTGTGGTCTGTTTCTCATTGTTAGGCATCCAGCGGATGCTTCAGCCTGCAGCCTTCTCATCACACTGTGCTTTCCAGCCACACCCAGCTCTCCGCATCTCAACATCTATCAGGATCGTTTTTACCTGTTGTTACTTTTCTCACTGTTTGTAGCTTCTCTCCCATTTCCATCTCCTCTGTCTTGGTCTTTAAGAGGAAGTCGTTGCAATGAGCTCATTAGTGGTTGTGTCATTTTCTCCACAAGTACTTAGCTTTTCCCTCCACTGATGATGACTTCTTTTAATAAGGTCATTCTGAGAAATCCTTGCATCTGAATTTATCTCCGTGTGTGTGCTTTTGTACATACTGTGTGACAATGTGCACACTCGCTGTATCACAGGACTAAATGACAATACTCTTGCTATCATTAGCAGATGCAATGACAATTTGCTTGTCACAACGGGAGAAATGAAAGAGTAAAAGAGCAGATAGAAGCCTACATGAAAAACTGTTAAAATGAGGATGAAAGCACAAATGCAAAGGGAGAGGAGAGCTATCACAGAAGGGCACAAAACCAGCAGGGCTCTAAAATCAATTTTAATTAGTACTCCGCATCACCTAGAGTCATATATTTTTGACAGCGTTAGAGCTAGGTCTGTCAGAGAGCATGGCCTCTGTTGTCACACGTGGCAACCTTCTCACTGCTCCACTCACAGCGCTGCCTCAGTAGCAATCCGGTCATTGTCATGTTCAAGTCTTTCACCCACAGTGGTGAAATTAATTAAAACTTGTGTCACTGTAGCCCTGTCAGAAAGATTTCATTTTGATGGGGAACAACAAGTTGCCATATAAACTAAAATGTCTTTTTTATACCTTCTCTCTAACCTTCTCTTAACTGCGGATGATCAGCTTGTATTCAGGTAGCTTCTACCTCTCCCCAAGGGTCTTTTCGCCTAATCCACAACCTGTTTACGTTCTTGATGTTCTGCTCCCTGCAACTCCAGTGTCACCAAGATAGCTAAAGGTTTCAAGAGTGATTACACTCTACAAACCTGCATAAAAACTCAGCAGGCTCGCTTTTTACTCCTTTTTCTACTTAGATACTGGGAGGTAAAGGCACAGGGAGATAAAGGGTATTGTTATCTTCTCAAAGTTTAACTAAATCAGCAACAAGACTGCTAACTCCAGAGTTTCTGTCGTGGAAAATGGGCTAATGTCCTGTGGGAACTTCAGTCAGAATGGTTTTCATTAGTATGACTAATCAAGCTTTTAAAGGATTGGATTTTGTAGTTACACGTTATCAGTTGTTAGGAAAAGATCTTTTATTCATAACCTACATTATATTCTATATATGCCAAGAAGCAAAACATATTTTTGAAAGCTTCCCTCTGACAGAGCAGGGAAAACATCCTTCACAAGCTGGTTGTGAAAGCAACTTATTTGTGATCTGAAAAATGCTGCTTTGACTTTGCTTTGACATGACTCAGAAAACTGTCAATCAGCTTTCCTCTGTATGAAAAGGACCCCATGAGGAAAGGGAAAAAGCTAAGGTGTCAAAATCCAATCAGTTACCTCAATAAAAGCACTAACCAGACAGCAAGTTGGGTATCTACTTGTTACAGGAAAAATATGGCTGAATGTAAAAAGGTAGTGTTTTCCATTTAATGTAATGCATATTTAGTCAATTTTTTGAGCACAAAATAAATACAAAATGGGTTTAAGACCCAAAAGTGGTACATCATATTCAATAAATGTGCAGCCTGCAGTCCGCTACAAACACATACATTGCACTGCAATTAAAACACTGACTAACAAGTCAAAGATGTGTGATAGCTCCCTCGTAAAGTGACAGCAATCAGAGTGTGGAATCTGTTCCACTGTGAGGAGTGACACGTTACATGATCAGACAGCACGCTTGTGGCAGCTGTCACAGGTATACACACACACATACACACACACACACACACACACACATACACACAAACAGTAAGATAGCAGGCTTGGTACTAGTTCTCCAGCTGAGTTACAGCACAGTGTAATAAAGAGAAGGCTGCAGGCGGCTCATTCTAACCCAACAAACACCCCTTGAACATACACAATACTATGTCATTACTAATAAAGTCTCACAACTCGAAACACACAGACCTACTAAAAAACTCCAAAGCAGCTAACGTTTCATTAAAGGTCGTGTGTGTGTATGTGTGTGTGTTTGTGTGTCAGTGTGTGCCAGAGAAAGAGAAAGAAATTCTTGCCCTCAGGCTTTTCCTCTGATAAACAGTTGTATTAAAAAGATTTCACCCTCGTGGACACACACAAAGATTTAAAAAAAAAACACGTGTGTAGAGTCTACACATATACACACGAACCGTACTGAGGGTTAGCCCAGTAAAGACTGGTCTAAGCATGTATTCCCACTAGTGTCATGGACCTGGACCTTCTGCCCAGGATTTAGTGTTTTGTTCATTTAGGTTCTGTTTTCATTGAAATTCTTCTGTTGTGTTTCCTGGTTTGCGTATGGTTTTGATTCTTACTTCGTTATAAGTCCTAATATTTGTTATTGTTATTTATACTGCATTCCTGTTTCCCTCTGTACTTGTCTTCCCCGCATCTCTGTGCTCCAGTGTCTGTTTTGTCCCTCTGTGTCATTCCTCTTGTCCCATGTGTTTAATTCCCTGCTCTCTGTTCCCGTGCTTACTTGTTTCCTCTTTTACTTTGTCAGGCT
Organism: Pterophyllum scalare; assembly: GCA_024447675.2. Lineage (NCBI taxonomy): Eukaryota > Metazoa > Chordata > Actinopteri > Cichliformes > Cichlidae > Pterophyllum > Pterophyllum scalare. The sequence continues at coordinate 13,502 of JAMQGT020009076.1, read as the reverse complement.
TTGACTCTTGTGCTCTGTGTTTAGTTTTACTTCCTGGCCTTGTCTATTATGATTACCCCCACCTGTGCTCCCCACCTGTTGCCTGTTCCCTCGTTTGTCTTGGTGTATTTATTGTCTGCATTTTTCCCTGGTCCCTTGTTGTGCTGTTGTCAATGTTTAACATACTGTGTGTCTCCCTGCTCCATAGTTTTGTTATCTAGTTCTGGCACCCAACCGGCTCCAGTATAGCTGTTTTTGTAATGACTTGTCTCTTCACAATAAACCACGTTAAGTTCAGTTCTGGTGTACAAGGCTGCATTTTGGGGTCCTGTCCTGCCTGCCTGCCACACAGCTAGCCATGACAACTAGGGAGAAACCGTAAAGCTTGGTGTGCTGTTAGGTATCTCAACAACCACTGATGTTAAATGCCAATGTTTGATTGTATTTGTGGAGCAGGTTATAGGGAAGGCACCTGCACTTTGTTAGATACAATTAAAAAAACTAATATTATATATATATATATATATACATATATATACACACACACACACACACACACACACACACACACACACACACACACACACACACACACACACACACACACACACACACTTTGTGACGACAAGTAATGAAGCAATAATTAGCTGCCTATCCAGTCCAGAGCTGAATAAGAACTAGTGCCCAAAAATACAGGCTCTCTGGAGTGTAGCAGGATCACATCAAATTCTGCCACAGCAGTGACCCAGTCAGTCTGCCAGTGGGGAAACTCTCAACAGGAAAGGCCTGGGCTACATGATTAGCAGCAACTGAAGTTTGGCTCTGAAACAAGGGGGTCAGTAAGGGGATTGTCCACGGGTGAAAAAATAAAGATATAAATATGCTGAAATACATGAATGTGTGGGAAACACTAAATGCACATTTGCTGAGGCTGATAAACACAAAGGTTCACTGGCTGCTACCAGTGTGCAGAGATGACAAGCCGAAATGAACATACCATGCTGAATACAAACAGGCAGTAATAGTATTTATGATGAGGAAAAAAAATATACTTTAACACATTTTCAAACACAGTCACGTAGGACCGTAGGCAATACTATCGCAGACGAGCCCTGATAGTATTCATGAACCATCTCTTTAGCAGCCATGTATATGTATGAAGTGGGGGCAGAGAGACTTTGGGACAGGGGAGCCACTGAGGAGGATATTTAGTCTCTTTATAGAGACTGTCACAAAGGCCCAATCCCCCACATTAGGGACAAAATTGTCTTTTTTATTGTCTGCGATTCATTTCAAACATCTATCGGTGCAGTTCAACCTTACATGAATCACTGTCATCTTTAATCTGTGCTGCATCTCCAAGATAAAAAAAATAAAATACTGTAGTAGCAGAGTTTCACCACCAACACATTTTGTATAGATTTTTCCAAGAGTCAACGATTTTCCTTCTTAATGACACCCCCTTCCCCCATTCTCACACATATTCTTTTTTACTATCACACAAGACCTCTATTAGAGGGTTGTTAACACTCTGTAACACACGAGCACTTTGTCGCTGTTGTTTACACGTTTCTAAAGACAAGGTGCAAATTGAAGTGGCACTGCTTTTTCCTCAGCAAGTCTGGCACTTTCTATGAAAACAACACCAAAACAGCAAACACATTTGTGATAATTAGCAAACAAAACACAGTTAGCCTGAGATAGTTTTCTACGGCTCAAAATGACGAGATCAGAACGCACAAACATTTCATAGAAAAAAAAAACTAACACAAACAGCATGAATCCACACTAATCGACCCACTGTTTCTCTGACTTTTCCTGTCACACACCAACACATACAAGGCTTTTCCATATGCCCAGTCTACTCAGGTTCTATTTCATCATGTTCCTCTGGAAGGGTTCTCTTATTCTAAAGTGGTCCTTGTTGCAGAGCAATTAGTCTATGAGCTTTAAAAACAATGGACTGTGTGTCGTCCCTGCTATTCATTCTACGTGTTTAGTTGTATTAAAAAATACACTTGAGATTAAATTATCCTCTTTATTTTCATTTTCTCTACGAGGACTGACCTTCAAATGTATCATCACAGATCAGAGCCCAGAGCTTGATAACATTAACACATCCTTTTGGGCTATTTGCAAGGAAATTACATGCACCACAATATTAGAGAGAGAAAATGAGATATATAATGAAGCAGTGATCCAAAGTCTGTGACAAATTTGCTAGGGCTCGGTCCGCTATTTCAATCCCTTCAATTTAGTGCTAGGAAATAAATTGGACTTTAAGTTGTATTGGCACCAAAACAGAGATCCTCTATCCTAATTTATTTACTAAGCTCTGTCAGTAAATAAGCATATTAAAAAAATAGCCCCTGCCAGTGTTTAGAGGTTGGACCGTCCTTCTCTAAAACAATCTTTTTCAAAGACTGAAAAAGTGTACACAATCGTGGTGAAACAAATGCACACACTTTTTCAATTCTAAGATTTTACACAGGAGCAACAACATGACATATTACACAGTGTCATTATTTAACAAAAACTAAACCAAATTGCAGAAACAATGTGTGAAAAACTAAGTGTGCCCCATGATTGATTAGTTTATAAAATTACCTTGAGCAGCAATAACTTTAAGTAGTTTTCATTGAGGTTTGTGGGCATTCGTTTATGTACAGCTCCCTTAAGTTCCCACCACAGCATTTCAATCAGGTTGGGGGGGGGACTTTGACTTCTTTTCCTTTTCTGCCATTATGTTGTAGGTTTGCTGCTGTGCTTGGACTCATCGTCCTGTTGCATGACCCAGTGTGAGCCAAGCTTTAGCTGTGCGACAGATGGCCTCACAAACTTCCAAACTTGACTCTAGAATAATTTGATATACAGTTGACTCAGTGACTGCAAGGTGTCCCTTATAACCCTTTCTAGACAGTTGGGCAGCAAAAATTGCTTCTCTGAGATCACTGCTGATGTCTCTTCTTCTTGACATTGTGTTAAAACACAACTGAATGCTCCGGACCAGCGAACTGCTAATAATAATGACATGATGTAATATGTCATGTTTGTCTGAGGTTGCATTTATTTAATTTTAAGAACTGCTAAGGATGAGGTGATGTTTTGTTTATATCCAATGACTGGCTCATCGCAGGTCGAGCAAAATTCTGCAACCTACGGGACACAGTTCAGACCACAATTCATTGCTCCTTCACCCTTGAATCTCCAGCATACAACCACCAATTACCTCACCTTTTACCCCTTTAGCCAACCCCAATAAATCATTATTCTTTGCCAGATCACAAATCTGCCCCCCATCTACACAAGCAAACCTCCACCCAGAGCAACAGTTACAACTCTGACCTGAGTGCAGCATTTAGATGAGACCAGTCTGGAGGTCTAATAGTGTACTGCTGTCACTGCAGCCCTGACCCCTCTGATCTTAGATCTGATTGGCTGAGTCTCTTAAATATAGAAACCTTCCTACACAAGAATGCTCATAGAATCCATGCCAACACTCTTTCACATCCACACTATTGTAGATCCATTTTATTAGAAATTACAGGCATCATATTTACCCCATTTTTTAGATTTGAATAGTTAACATTTTTTTGTCGCCACATTGTGATCTTGACTTTGAGAATTTTCAGTTGAAGCAGCCAAGGCCAAACTATTTTAGTCATATGTTATCTAACAAAATTAGATATTGCCTTTCATAAGCTAGCATTTTTTTCCTTAGTAAGCTTATTGAAGGAAAAAAATACAATTTGAAAGCACTCAAAATTTGACACATTGTGACAATCAGAGGGAAATGTTGCTATTGCCTGCAATAACAAGTTTTTCCTTCACAAACCAGATTTTTGGAAGGTGACCTTAAAGAAAAAGTACATGTCCTTCTGCAAGTTTGTTCATTTCTCCAAGGTTGCCCACTGCAGTTGCATGGTGGGGTTTGATTCACTTCATTCTCAGGCTCCTTAAAGAATGTCAGTATTTCACAATGACAAAACTTAATAACTTGAGGGAGCTGAAACCAGAAACTATGTATTCTGTAAAAATGTTTTACAAGTAAACATTTAGTGTAAAGGTAATTAATTTATGTATACTTAAAAATCAATCATATTTTATCCCGACTGACACAATTAAATATCTGACACTTAAGTGTTCATGTAGCCCAATAGTTTCAGAGTTTTCCTAAACATTATACAGGTCCCAGTGCATTATATATAAATATGGTGCTCTGTAAAACATTACACTATCTTTGTAGTATATTAACAGTAACAAAGTCAAAATGACCTGTCTTAAACTTTTAGGAACTTCTTGTCTTTAAGTGTCCCATTTTATTCTTAAGTTGCATATCACATTATCTCCATTTCTGTAATTTCCATCCAATAAAATAAAGAAGGCAAGTGGAAATGAGAAGAGTATTTACACTAAATTTTAAGTTTTCTTTCTTTTTAAAATTATTATTATCTTTGCTTTTTGATGAGAGGGAGTTGATGTTATTATTGGCTCTCAATTGTGCTCAATTGTGCTCCTGAATCATTAACAAAGAGGAAACACTTAATAAACAGCATGCTGCTTTTCAGGGTATGTTCCATAGCATGTTAACACATTATAAGCATTTAAGTCATTTCACATCATTATGTCCCCAACCTCAAGGGACATAATTGCAGCCAGGGTGGTGACTTAGGCCATTAAGCATTTGTTTATTAATTGTAAGATCAGCAGTTTGACTCTCAGTTCCTGCATATCCACCGACTTGTTTATTTTGCCTCATTCCCCACCTGCTTTTCAAATAAATCCAGCATCCTTGCACACATCATATAAATGCATATACATGAATGCCCACAGAGGTATTGTCTTGGAATATTTGCAAATCTTCTCATCTTCTCACACAACAGATAGAACCTATGTGTGCCTGCATTTCCAAAAACACACACAGGCTTCCACACAACATTAGTAGCTCATGACTTGGTTCAGGTGAAGTGAGACTGGCTGGGATAATCCCAGTGCCTCATGTATTCTCATGAGAATCACACAGAGGTAGCCATAAACAAAGTAACATAGCCCTTGATAGTGCTCATGTAGGATTATTGTAAACACAGACAAGGAAAAATAGACAAAAGTGTCAAAGGTGAGGATGCAGTGTGCTATTGTCTCTTGGGAAGGATAGGATAGTGCAGAATCAATAATTTCAGAGGAGGTCTGGCTGTCTCATCCTCCTAAAACAGGCACTAAATACAACACAATACACTGGCACAAATATATAAATGCAGTCAGTGGGCCTTTCTCACTGCATGTCTCTTCAAAGACATGCAACTGAATCCATCTACTACGAGGTTTAGATGTTATAAAACATGCTGTAGCCTTGAAGCTCATTGCTGCATCCTAATAACCAGCTAATCCAATCGGGCAAGGCTAAAAACGGCTGAGTTTCAGGGCAAAACTTTGATGCTTTGTCTAGCTGACTTAGTATCTCATATCACTTGGTGACTAGGAGCGAAAGCTAATGAACAGCTACTCAAACTAAGATAAATTCTTCTGTCTCTCACACTAACTGATAATGCATACATTGTAATTTATGTAATATTCTATAGCATTCAAGCAAGGCAGAATCATTAACCGCACCATTACACCTAAAGATAACACGGACAGTTTGGTTCATTCACCAGTCATTTGCCATCTGTCTCATCAGGCTCTGTGGAACATGTACACACCCAAGAATGCAGCCATTTGTTTATGCCTGAGTTTTTGTTTATGTGTGTATGTGTGTGTGTGTGTGTGTACACTTGCACAGTTTACTAATATGCATCAAATATGCTGTTTAAAAACGGCACACAGAATTTCCCCAGATTTTTTTTTCTCTGATAGTGTGTGCTGTGTGTGCCGTGTGTGGTTTGTGTAGAAATTAAAAAAAACCAAGCGACAAAATTTTACCATGCTGCTATTTGGGATGCCCATCTGTTAACTGATCCAGTCATAAAACGCTGCCTCTATGGCATGCCAGAACACAAAAACAGGAGAGCTGAATCTGTGAAGGAAAGGTTGTTCTCCATCTCATCCTCCCTGCTCATTTTTTCTCCCTCCTCCTCTCACCTCACATCATTGACGGACATCCTCTGTTCAGAACTACTTTATCGACCTGTAAGTTGATGAGGCAGTACTGGCTACAGCCAGTGCACAATGAAAGACACACTATAAAATAACCACACAATGTAGCAGGGAGCCGGCTCTGGTAATAGCTTTGGGGGGGAGCAAACAGCACACACACGCACACACACACACACACACACACACACACACACACACACACACACACACACACACACACAACACACACACACACACAACAAGTACGCTTCACAGATATTCATAAGGATGCAATGGCAATTAGATTGCTGTCAGTGTCGATGAGAGCGCCTTTCTTGAAGTACAATGTGTGGTGCAAGTGAGGAGATGAGATCTGTCTATAAACCAGTGAGGGGAAGGATTGAGGAAAAGGGAGGGGAGAGGAGAGGCTTAAAAATTGGGTTTTATAGTGAGGGAGGGACCAAAACTACACTAGAGATGTTTAAAAAAAAGAAAGAAAGGAGAAGCAATAGAAGAGAGTCTCTTTCTGTTGCTTAGACAGGTAAATTTGTCTCCGCAAAACCTTCACAAACCCACTCAAAAGACTTTCTATTGACCTTTGTCGTTCCTATAGCAACAGAGAGCACAGACCAGCAGTCTTATTTAAAGTTTGAAAAGCAAAAAACACACTTTTTTTTAATCTTTTAAATGGAAGACTATGTATGAACACGAAAATACAATGCCCTAATCACTAATTAAAACTTGACTCTTAATACTATTACACTAGCACTTTGTACCACTGACCAAAATGTGTGAGAGCCCCCCCCCCACCCAATAACCCTTACAACATTATGTCAGTTGTACTATGACTACTACATACCGTGTCCACTGATTACTGGCACTAAGTGTTTTTTATTCAAAATATGAACCCATAGGAGCATGCTGGATACATCTAAATGCATGGTGTCAGAGACTGTATGTAAAAGATGGGCATATGCATTGTGACATCACCCACTGGTTTGTAGACTCCTGATTTGAAGGTTTGCTATTTTGGCAGTTAACTTAATTTTTTGGTTTAATCCAGTTGATACTGTTCTGCCTGAGATACAAAACAGTCCGCACTTACACAGCAACTTGTCAATCACAAGGTAGAAACACGCAAAATTATATCATGCTATCCTACTAAAGTCAGTTGTCAAACTTTTTGACACAATTTAAAAAAAAAAATTAAAGTACATCACCCATAAATTCATTCATTTTCTGAATCGTATATTTGATTAGAAACAGGTGCCACGGACACCTCCAAATTTGCATCACTTTTCTAACCCAAAGGCTACATTCATGGGAATTTAAGCACAGAGCCACAAAAACAAGTTTGGCTGCAGTTCCCTACGTAGCCAATAGTGCGTCTTCTGTGAGCAATGATGCTAATTTAGGTTAAATATTGATCTGTTGAAAGGTTTGCTACAAACAGAAAGACCACCACAGAGTTCACCATGAAGAAGAAGCAAAAAAAAAAAGAAGCAGGGATAAGGAGCTCTGACGATGGCTGCAGTGTATACTTGTAATTATTTTTTAACACTCCACTACCAAGACGTTATTTGTCCACTTTAACTTCTGCACAAAAGGATCAACAATGTTACAAATACGATCACCAACATTTCAGGTTGATCCACATATTTCTGACCCCACATGGCAGCGACACAACATACAGACATGTATTCTGCAAAGCTATGCAAAGTTATGCATAGCACAAACACAGAACCATTAAATTACCATGTTGAATCTTTAAGCCAGGCTTGCTAAGAGGATTGGTCATGATAGATATGAACATTCATTTACATTCATATTATATTCATTTACATGAAACAGAATGCACTTTGCAGCATCTTCTGGTTTTGTTATGCATATATATAAGTTCAACATTTTCATTTGCTAGCATGTTATGAGTCTAAAACTCAAATTTGTGTATTTAGTAGCACTTGTATGAAGTTGAATTAAATCAAGATGAGTCTCTTTCATGTCCCTACTGTCCTACACTGATTTTAATATGGACTCTAGTTTCCTGAAGCAGTTTGTTAGTTAACTTTGGTTCTGAGGCTCACTTTGATGCCATGTTCTTTTTTAACAGCTGATTTAAACTTCAAACATTGTTTGGGTAAAGTTAATGAGATGCAATAAAGTAAAGCAGCTTAATCCACAATATGACTCTCACTATCAAACTGAAGAGGAGGAAAATACTTTGCTATAATTGGTTCATTAGAACTGGCTGAGGCAGTTGGATCTTTTGCACACAGCAAATAATCCATACGGGTATCCACGTGCACACACATGCACGTGGATGGGCACACTAATGTGCAAGTATGCACTGTATACACAGACACACAGATGCACATTAATACTTCAAAGGGTTTGGATTTTACAATCCAGTCTCTTGTTATGAGGAAAGGCAGTTCTTGCTAACGATTATTTCACACACATGCTAACTCTGATACATCTGTTCGCTTTTATCTAAACCATTACCCTTGATGCATATGAGAGATTAAAAGCAGCTAAAATCTTTGCAGCATGTGAAGTGAATATGCATCTGATTTTCTGTAAAATGGAAGAAAATTATAAGGATACATTTAACGCCTGCACTGTGAGGCGCGGCTTCATTTGTATCAGAGTCAAAAGAAGCAAAGACACTCAGGATTCAGCTGTTCCCTCTCATACATGCTCTAGGGGTTATTGTTGACATCCTCCGGTGAATTAATTCAATTTCGAAGACAGAGTTAGCATTGATGAAATTGGGTTAGCATCGATGTTAGCATTCAGTGGAGAACAAACGTCATGATTACCAAAGCACAAGCTGCAATTGCTAACCCCATTTAGATATACAAGGGCAGCGCTAACCTCATTCAGCAGCATTACAGCAGCTAACCTTATTCAAAGAGAAACCCACATCTTTTAAAACCCTTTAAGCATCCACACGACGTTAGCTAATTGTACTATGGGGCTTTTTAAATGAGAACTTTGTGACAAGGTGCCGTTTTAGTCCCAACTGGTGCAAGTGAGATGTGTTTTCTGTTTCCAAACCCTCAGATACATCTTCAATAACATTTCCTGTGTCTGCATCTGGGGGTTTTTTTTTTTATCATGTAAAGAGATAAAAATGAATAGAAAAGCCAAGCCTGCAGAAAACACACTGAGAACATATGATTAAATTCAAGTACCACACATATATAGTGTATTACTTGCCTATTTCATTTCCGACCACTTTATTTTTTTTCCCACTTTACTTTTCCACTTTTTATGCCCTTTATCTTTTCACACTCTTCCACTCTGCCCCCCCCCCCCAGTCTTAGCTTCACAATTTTTACATTCGAGATGATTTGGCATTATGCCAAAATGATTGCTTTTCCCCATTTAATTCAAGCAGCCCCTCTGTCTCTCGCTCTCATACTCCCCATCCCAGTCGCATTCTTAGAAAGACACACATGCTGTCCCCAGCTATTTTTATGATGCCATATTAGGACTGACTGTAAAATATTAACAAACAAGGCCACACAAAACTTTAATGTGACACCATGCATTTGTCTGGGAAAGTAAATAAATGAAAGAGACGGCAGCAGAAGGCATAAAAATGATTATACCATTTTTTTGTTTGATTAATTTGTGGACACATTTGTCATGATATTCTTGTTCTCCTCTGTCAAGTGGTTTTGTCATTTGTTCTTTTATTTCTTTCTCTCAATCAACTCTTATAGACCTGAGGGGCCTTGACGTGTTTTGTATAATCACTAAGAAGGATCACAACACTATGCAAACATGTAAGACACTACACATTTACAGTGCCTTGCGAAAGTATTCGGCCCCCTTGAACTTTTCAACCTTTTGCCACATTTCAGGCTTCAAACATAAAGATAGAAAATTTGAATTTTTTGTGAAAAATCAACAACAAGTGGGTTACAATCGTGAAGTGGAATGAAATTTATTGGATGTGTCAAATGTTTTTAACAAATAAAAAACTGAAAAGTGGGGCGTGCAACATTATTCGGCCCCCTTGCGTTAATACTTTGTAGCGCCACCTTTTGCTGCAATTACAGCTGCAAGTCTCTTGGGGTATGTCTCTATCAGTTTTGCACATCGAGAGACTGAAATTCTTGCCCATTCTTCCTTGCAAAACAGCTCGAGCTCAGTGAGGTTGGATGGAGAGCGTTTGTGAACAGCAGTCTTCAGCTTTTTCCACAGATTCTCGATTGGATTCAGGTCTGAACTTTGACTTGGCCATTCCAACACCTGGATACGTTTATTTGTGAACCATTCCATTGTAGATTTGGCTTTATGTTTTGGATCATTGTCTTGTTGGAAGATAAATCTCCGTCCCAGTCTCAGGTCTCTTGCAGACTCCAACAGGTTTTCTTCCAGAATGGTCCTGTATTTGGCCCCATCCATCTTCCCACCAATTTTGACCATCTTCCCTGTCCCTGCTGATGAAAAGCAGGCCCAAACCATGATGCTGCCACCACCATGTTTGACAGTGGGGATGGTGTGTTCAGGGTGATGAGCTGTGTTGCTTTTACGCCAAACATATCGTTTTGCATTGTGGCCAAACAGTTTGATTTTGGTTTCATCTGACCAGAGCACCTTCTTCCACATGTTTGGTGTGTCTCCCAGGTGGCTTGTGGCAAACTTTAAATGAGACTTTTTATGGATATCTTTGAGAAATGGCTTTCTTCTTGCCTTCCATAAAGGCCAGATTTGTGCAGTGTACGACTGATTGTTGTCCTATGGACAGACTCTCCCACCTCAGCTGTAGATCTCTGCAGTTCATCCAGAGTGATCATGGGCCTCTTGGCTGCATCTCTGATCAGTCTTCTCCTTGTTTGAGATGAAAGTTTAGAGGGACGGCCGGGTCTTGGTAGATTTGCAGTGGTCTGATACTCCTTCCATTTCAATATGATTGCTTGCACAGTGCTCCCCACTTTTCAGTTTTTTATTTGTTAAAAAAGTTTGACACATCCAATAAATTTCATTCCACTTCACGATTGTGTCCCACTTGTTGTTTATTCTTCACAAAAAATTCAAATTTTATATCTTTATGTTTGAAGCCTGAAATGTGGCAAAAGGTTGAAAAGTTCAAGGGGGCTGAATACTTTCGCAAGGCACTGTATCACAAATAGTACATCTAAATTTTGACCTCGCTACTTTCCACAGCCACAGGGACTAAATTATTCATTCAAAACTCTATTTTGTTCTTTTTGGACTCCACTCAGGTAGGTTTACATGATTCAAAAGAATCTTTATTTAACCTGTACATCCATTGTCAAAACATGGCATTTTAGCTCCTGCCTTGGGATATGACTCCCCCTTTCCTCAAAGCCAACTTTCTCCTGAATGGCAGACTTTGCCAGTGTTTCTTTACAAGCTGAGAGTCAAAAAACTAGTAGATGAAAACTGGGGTAGAAGTTCAAAAAGTCAGTTGTCACACTATTAAATTATATTATATATAATTATATATATTATATATTGCTTTTATCAGAAATAGCAACCCCTTAGATGCATTCAGACGTGTTTGCGCCTTGATCCAATCCTGAATATAAGAATGTACAGCGCAAACATCTTCAGTAACAAAGACTGTTGCACAAATTACAGCACAAATGCAACTCTCAAATGGATGGATGGATGTTTTTAAATGCCTTTATAGGTATTTCCCTGCAACATAAGTAGACTTTTTCATGAGAATGTGTACATAGATTTAACCCAGATCATTGTATTTCACTTTGTGAGCATGATCTACTGTCAGATGCTTCTGATGTTGCAGTGAAGTACAAGGTGTCCTCTGGCACTTGACACATCAACCGTAGCACTGAGAATAAGGTTCTGTTTGAGAGATGGACAATGATGATGATTACCCAGTTCATTTAAATGTGATACCTTTTACAAGGGTCTATGTGCAATGACTTTGGACTGACAAAACCATCTATTACCATAACCTGGTGTAAAAACAGGAGTATTGGCACCGGGCAATCAGACTGGGCTGGATGCCATATGAAATTTGTTACAAGCTGAAATAGATAAAACAATTGTTGGAAACAGGGTCAGTCTTGGCTCACAAGGAGAGATCAACTATTTTTTAACGTGTTTTCCTCATTATCTAAATAACTTGTAATGTTACAGTAGTGTGCAAAAGTCTTGAGCCACCCTTTGGCACAAGACTTTTGCACATTGGAAATAGGAAATATGTGCAGTGATTTATTGAAATGCAAAAGCATAAATGGAAACACAGTCCAACTCTAAAAAAATTGAAAGTCAGTATTTGGTATGACCACCTTTCCTCTTCAACACAGCCCTCTCTTAGGTAAACTTCATTGTCATTTCTTTAAGTAGTCTTCAGGAATAGTTCTCCAGGCTTCTTGAAGGACATTCAAAGCTCTCCTTCGGATCCTGGCTACATTTTGTTCCGTTCACTGTCAAGATGATCCCACACTGCTTCAATAACCCTTACAAAAATCCACTATGGTTTCCTATGGTTTTTATGTAGTAACCATGGTATTACCATGGTACATCATGGTGATTACAAGTACTATGGTCCTATCCAGAGTACTACTACTATGGTTTATTCATAGTACTTCATGGTAGCTGTGGTATTACCATGGTTTACATATAGTGACTATGGGACTACTATGGTTTTTACAAAAAGATGCACTACTGTATCCATGTTATTATCATGCTTTCATCCAACACAGTAAATGCTACCATAGTTTTTGTATTCAACCTACTATGGAATGATGATGTTAGCTGTGGATACAGAGATGCTGGTTCAGCGGGGGAAAGAACCCAGATAGCAAAGCTCCTTGGGGAGGACCCGCCTTCAAGTCAGCCGGCCCCACCTGTTTCTCAGTTCTGGCCCTCTGGACATACCCATCGGCTCTCACAGACAGCGGCTCCGCTCCGGACCCACAGCGGAGCCCCTTCAGCAAACTTCCCTTTTTTTTTTTTTCAAAAGTCACCGGCTGCTCTCACACAGAAAGCAGGGAGTGGACGGCAGCGCTTCTCTAAGGTAGGAACTGTAAACTGTTCTGTTAAATGTGCTTCATTCATGGCGTTATCTGTTCAGTAAACTTTTCCTGGTTGGAGATAATAAAGGTAACTGCTTTATTTGTTGTTTTTATTCAGAAATGTGAGATTGTGGGGTGGAGTTAGCTTATAGCACATTAGCTACCATTATATTAGCTAACATAGATGCAAGCCCTGAGTTTAAAAGTTCAAAAAGCCCCTCGGGGATTTATTTCACTCGGGCAGTTTAGGTGGGTGTCTTGGTAGTTTATGTTATACCCCACGGAGCACATGAAGGATTTTATTGACCCTTTCCAGGACTGACTGCAGGTAAAGGTCTCATCTCTGCATGCTGCCTAATTAAGGTAAATACAATCTGAACTTTGCTTCAGTGACTCTTTGTTCAGATGTTGTGTGAACAGGGTCTGTGT
>JAMQGT020009075.1:0-14287 GCA_024447675.2 Pterophyllum scalare | reverse complement strand
AGAAAAATTTTGATAGCAACAACACGTCTCACAAATGTTGGGACGGGGCCATGTTTACCAATGTGTAGCACCCTCTCTTCTTTTAACAACAGTCTGTAAATTTATGGGAATTTAGGAGATCAGAAGCTGGACCTTTGGGAGAGGAATGCTGTCCCATTTTCATCTGATATAAGATTTAAGCTGCTTGACAGTCCCGTGTTGTCTTTGTTTTTGTTTTTTCATAACGCACCAAATTTTTTAAGTTGGAGAAAGGTCTGGACTGCAGGCAGGCCTGTTCAGCATCTTCTCTGATGAAGTCATGCTGTTGTAATAGATGCAGTATACGGTTTAGCATTGTCTTGCTGATATGCAAGACCTTCCCTGAAAAAGACATTGTCTGGATAGGAGCATATGCTGTTCTAAAACCTGTATATACCTTTCAGCATTAATGTGCCTTACCAGATGTGCAAGATGCCAATTCCATAACCACTAATGCACCTCCATAACATAAGAGATGCAGGTTTTTGAACTGAGTGCTGATAACAAGTTGGAAGGTCCCTCTCCTCCTTAGTTCAGAGGACACGGTGTCCACGTTTTCCAGCATTAATTTTGAATTTTGATTCATCTGATGATAAAACAGTTGTCCATTTTGACTCAGTCAATTTTAAATTACCTTTGGCCTTGAGAAGAGTGCAGCATTTCTAGATCATGTTCATACATGGCCTCTGCTATGCACGGTAGAGTTTTGACCCACATTTGTGGATGGTACAGTGAAGTGTGTTCACAGACAGTGATTTCTGGAAGTGTTCCTGAGCCCATGCAGTGACTTCCATAAGAGTTATGCCTGTTTTTAATGCAGTGCTGACCTCATCTGATCACATCTAGTATGAATTTTCAGCCTTGTCCCTTGCAGACAGAGATTTCTCCACACTCTCTGAATCTTTTGATGATATTATGTACTGTAGATGATGAGATGAAAGCCTCAAAGTCTTCAAACTTTTACAGTGAGGAACATTATTTGGAAATTGTTTAGCAATTTTTAGATGCAGCTTTTTGCAGATTGGTAAACCTCTGCACATCTTTACTTCTGAGAAACTCTGCCTCTCTTGTACCCAATCTGTTACCTGTTGCCAATTTACCAAATTACTTGGAAAGTGCTGTTCCAGCTGTTTCTTTTTAGTACCACTTACTTTTCCAGCTGTTTGTTGCCCCTGTCCCAACTTTTTTTGAGATACCCTCAAATTCAAAATGAGCTAATATTTTCCCTAAAATGTCTCAGTTAAAAACATTTAATATATTTTCTATATTCTTTTGTGAATAAAATATGTATTAAGATTTGAAAATCACTGCATTCTGGTTTTATTTACATTTACACAGCAATCCAACTTTCTTGGAATTGGGGTTGTACTGTATGATGTGCTGTTATCACTGTGTCAAAGAAAGAAAAAAAAAACAGTGGAGGATTTGCAGCCATACATCCTAGCCCAAGATCCAGGTATTATCATCATATAGTCTACTGTACATGCATCAAACTTGATGTTCCACAAAGATTTATTGTGTCACAAAGAGTGGTTTGCAATATGGCCATAAGACTGCTGAAATCTCGCAGTTTTTAGATAGCCTGCAATGAAAATATAGATCCCAAAGTACCACCTTGATGATAAAAAAAATGTGGTTTTCCAGCTTTATTATTTTTGGCCTGGGCTGTGTTACATGGCTCCTGCACAAGTAATAGACCAGAATGTGAGTCTTCATGAAGATGGGAGAAGAGGCAAAAATGAGATGCATCAATATTAGTAGCCTATGATACATAAGCTGTAACACAGCTGCAGAAGCAGTTAGGAGGCATAGAAAAACCCATAGTACCAATAAAAAGAAGGTCCAGTGGCCATCTTCAGAAAATGACTGCTTTGCATTGACAAACAGATGGATAAGTGTTTCTGAGTTGGCGCAAGTATTATCTGTGGAAAATAGTATTTCAGTGGTGGCTGGACAGTGCAAAGAACTCTGCATGAACACTAAAAAACATGACATTTTAAATGTTGCCAAAGAACATTTTAAAAAGCCTGTTGAATTTTGGCTGGACATTCCAAAATACATTTGTTTTGATCAGATGGGGAGAAGCATTGTTGCTTGATTGTCAGTCACAGAATTGGTAAGGGACATAACGTTATAGCTGGCAATATGAATGCAAGCTTGTGCCCAAATGCTAAATAAGTAAGACACACATGTTTTTAAAGAAGAAAAGATTTATAAGTATATATAAGTATCAGCTGGTGAAATGCACTATGATTTATGACTTGAAAAGCTTTGGAGTACTTCCCCTCTAGCCAAACATAAGGAAGGGTAGAGCATCTGGCTTCATACATGCCTAGGAAAATATTGTTTGTCATTAAATATCAAAATATAAAAAAATAATAATATAAACACATTTCTTTAATTAAGGTTGTACTTTTGGGATCCTTATTTTTGAAGTGTTTAGTTATATTCTTGTACAGTATTATATTCCTGAACAGTATATTACTATTTTTGTTTTTATATTTTTGCTGCTGTTACACCTGAATTTCCCCTTTGCGGGACAATAAAGGCTGTTTCTTCTTCTTCTTATACATAAACTATTCATCCTTTTAACTTTACCCCTCATCCAGTTCGGGTAGAGGGCTAGGATCTATCATAGCTTAGCTTCGCTAAAACCTTAGAGCTGCTATCTGTTCTAACAGGACAGCACACCCTGCTACATCATAAAAAAATGCTCAGGAACGGCTCCAGGAGCAAGCCCCCTTACGATCAATAATCAAGCACCCACAGAATGCGCTGGAACAAGCTTGATCCAGGAAGCCCATGTGATAACCTGCAGGACACCCCAGGAGGTCTTGTGCCAATGCACTGATGAGTCAGGGGTGTTCTGGCAGCAGATATTTTGAATTTTGTGGCTGGCTGGTGGATATGACTAAACCCTTAAATGTATTTCACTTTAAGTGACATATGCTATTTCTAATCCTTTCAAAGTGTCAATATGTGCTGAGGAAAAAAACAGACAACCAAAAAATATTTACTATTTAAGTGAATTATAATTTCAAAAGGTTACATGTTTAGGTGTTAGCAGCAGCAATTTGTTTGGCTGGGTTGGTGTTGCTCTTAAGGAAAAGAAAGTGCATTTAAGACCTTCAGAAGTACCTATGTTTCTTAGGCTTATGGAAAGCAATTATTACTCGGTTGCTGTGAATCACACTGTGCAGACAGAAATAATGGATTTCACTGATTAATTATGGTGAGGGAAATTTAATTGCCAAAGTGCTTCCTTTCAGACGAGTCTTTTGAAAGAAGTCCGGATCTTTTCTTTTTTATTGCAAATGGACTAGTATAAAGATTCACATATTGATTTAAATAATAAAAGACGTGGTGCACAGAAGTCTTTACGAGGTGAGTCATGTCGCATATTGACAAACCATCTGTTTATATTCTGTTCATTTTGTCATGTTAAGGTCACTGCACAAGATATCAAACAAGACATTTAGATTTTATTCTCAACACATCCCTTGCAAAAAATACACTAAACTCGCTCTACAATTGTTCCAGTTTGTTAAGTAATCTTGTGTTTTATCATTGAAATAATATGTTAGTAATAAAATCATGGTGATTAATGTGCAAACCATCATCTGGTTCATCCAGCTTTCTGATCTGTTCCCAGAGCTGCTCTGCTCACCAGCAGTGTTCCTCCAGAGAGGAGGGCTGTATGTATGAGCCACTGCTGAAGGATCAGTGTGGCCTGAAATTAACTGGATATTGATTCAGTGCAGAGGAGTCCCCCAGACAACTATTTGAAGGTACAGCACATAGAAACAGTTTGACAGCACATTTCTCTGAGATTTAGACTGTCTTCATTTGGTCACAGAGCCTGGGATTTCTGGCTAAGAGGAGACCTACAACACAGCAATGACATAAAACAGAGACACCACTAAGATCACACTATCCCATCAAACCTTTTTCTACAGAAATTCTTCTTACTACTTTTGTATATTTAATATTACAAAGTTGTTTGTTCACTGAAAGTCTGTTTTTCCTTCAATATCCAGGAACAACTAAAGCCCCGTAAATCATTTGTCAAGCATAGTGTCCTGTCCTTATAACCAGTTTCTGTCAAATTATTTGCAATCCCAAAGTGGTGTACCCCCTCAATAAAGTAGCGCTCAATGACACTATCAGTGATCAACAACTCCAACATACAATCTTTCCTTAACCTGTTACAGTTGCCTAAATCTCTGTGATGTGTTGGGCAATGTTCTGCTGGGAAACCTTGGGTCCTGCCATCCACGTGGATGTTACTTTGACATGTACCACCTACCTAAGCAATGTTGCAGACCATGTATACGCTTTCATGGAAATGGTATCCCTTGATGACTGTGGCATCTTTCAGCAGGATAATGCCACAAAGCAGAAATAGTTCAGGAGTGGTTTGAGGAGCAGAACAATGAGTTTGGAGAGTTGACTTGGCCTCCAAAGTCCCTGATCTCAATCTAGTCGAGCATCTGTGGTATGTGCTGGACAAACAAGTCTGATCCATGAAGGCCCCACCTCGCAACTTACAGGACTTAAAGGATCTGTTGCTGACATCTTGGTGCCAGATACCACAGCACACCTCCAGGGGTGTAGTGGAGTCCATGCCTTGATGGGTCAGGGCTGTTTTGGCAGCTTGTTGAGCAGTAGATGAAGAAACTTTCCTTACCTTTAATTGCATTGTATTCTGATGTGGATGTCATACCTTGTTGGAATGGGCATGACGTTTGAGTCAGTCTGAGTCTGGGGTTTTGGTTATACTTAACTTTCTTACCTTTTTCCTGTTATCAGGATCCTGGCACTGTGCCTGATGTAGGTATTCATTTATGGGGCCACATATATACTGTACATATGAATTTGAATAGCCATTCTTTTGATGGCATGTTATTATGTTGCTTCTCTTGATTCTGGCTTTGAACACAAATGAGAAAGACATGTCATTCTTTCCTTAATAATACTACAGTGTAACATGTATATCAAAACTGTCTCCAAAATCAAGTAATTGGGGTGCTGCTGAGCAGGCTATCATGGTTGAGTGGCGCAGTGACAGTAGCCATTAAGTTGTGTACGGAGAGCACCAAGCTGGCTGTAGGTCTCCAGGGAGATATGTCAGAGCCTTTTAGTGGAAGAGGAGAAGAGTGATGGAGCACCCCACCCCTCATGTATCTCCCACTCAATGAGCAGTCAGACCACTTAAAGAATGCCAATGATTGGCAACCTGAAATCTACAAACTGCTTATTGTGCTGCGAAAATGTATGAATAATACATGCCCGACAAAGGGCATGTTGCAGTGTCTTAAAATGAAACTGTGTATCACAAGCTACTGTATACACCTTTGAGGTTAATAAATATTCTGGTGGTGCTGCTTTTATAGTGATTTTTTTATAGATCCGTGGTTTGCCTTTGTGTGGTTGGCCACTTTTGTTTGTGGCTGTGGTAATAAAATAGCAGTTAGGGCAGCTGGCTTTTGCACCAAAGTGATGCTCTAAAATTCTGAATAAAGAAAGAATACAAAGAACTATATGCATTTGCCATAAAAGTAAGGTAGTGAACACAAATTGCACAATCTTCAGTAGCCATGTCTGAAAAGGTTCCTGAAATTACTTATGCCTCTTACTGTATAACAGCAGTTTGCAGTTCAATATGCATATCATCTCAATTGAGTGAAATCACATTTATGCGGTACAAAGGAAATTACAGACCAGGATTTCATTTTTCTTCGTTCTTTAAGCAACAAGTATGTTCTATCAATTTGGAGGAAAAATAGACTTAAATGGTACCCGACAATGCTGAATGCTGTTGTGCAGCTACAGCTAATGTTTTTCATCTTAAGTACATACACCAAGTGACAGCATCCCAGTCTGTAGGCTTTACAATTGCCTTGCAGGGCGTATGAGTCATATTTTTGTCACCCACAAGATTTTACTGAAAAGCACTCACATGACACTTTAATTGCTGCAAATCAACCTAATTGTACCTCCTTTCAGAGTTTCAGCTCACTGAACATCTTTATTACCTCATCATTGTGGTAATTCCTCTCCCATTTGTAGCATGGTATATTAGATTCCATCTAAACAAATAAAGGTGAAAAGTTTAAACTAAACAAAACATTCAAAACAAACAAAATGTTTTCTTATAGTTTTGCCTCCATGTATGTTGTCCCTGACAAGCTATTTGAATGCAAAGCAGCAGCTCAGCACACACAGGTGATTAGTATGCTGGTAAAACCCATACTCTTAAGGTCATTAGAACAGATAAACACATGCAGCACATTTGCAGAATGCTTAATGGCAAATTGTCTGCTTCCTCTCAGGGCAGAGACAGCTGTGAAATGTTCCTCAACAGGCCCAAGTCTCATAATATTTCCATTTAAATGCCAGGACAAAGAATACCAAACTGCAGTGTTATTCAGAAAGAGGAGCAGGCTTTAGGCTGACAAGATTAGCTTCTTTATCCTCTGCCTCCTACTCCACTCCCTGTGTCATGGTGCCTAAATAAGCCTTTCCTCAAGCTTTTTTGAGAGACATACTAAACTGTGGATTCTACTCAGCACCCTGAGGCGACATCAAAGCCAATCTAACTCCAACTGCATGACATCAAACAAGTTTAACCATTCTGATTTATCCCTGCAGAGCACAAATTATCTGAATGTGATCTTATGCTTAACAGGTTATGACTTAATGAGAGCCCAATTGATCCGTTTGCCTCAAATTCCTTGGTTTTCGTTGCACTCGTGTCATTTATTGGTGGTGCAGATACTGGAATAAGTACCCGCTAATGCTGATGAGCGTATATAAATGCAATACCTGCTGAGTCTCTGCATGAATTTATATAACCTGCAATCCTACACATGAATGAGCAGGACTGCAAAAATTGTGCGCAGATCATGATAAAATGAAAGAAAAACATTGAATAATCCTTTTAAATTGCATAAACATTAACCTGTTGCTTTGTGCTACTACTTAAAATACTATTTATAATTTTTATCTTATGAGTTGTCATTAACCTTTGTTTCCTGAAAATATATGGTTTCTTTACTTCTTACCAACAGTGGAAAGTAACAGAGAATCACATGTAATGTACAGCTGGCAAACAGCCAAACAATATCCTCACAGCTTTGAACTGTACTGCTGTGCAGACCAATACTGTAGCCTTTGACTTACATCTCCAGTTTGTTTGCAGATCTCTCATATGCCACCCACATATAAAAGTTTTTTCAGCAGCTAAACAGCTATGATCAACCACATTACAGCTTAAATAAATAAATAACCTTTAAATTGATGTATTCTTTTTCAGTAATTGGAAGAAAAAAGAAAAACTTAACACAACAAACAAAGTGTGACCAATAGAAAAATGCCTGTGTTAAATAATGCAGTGAATTAGTCTAATGTCTGTAATATAATGGTGCATGATTATTTAGAACATGAAACATATTCTTTGTCGACATACAGCAGTTGCTGTGCTTTTTCTGTGATTAGTGGTTTGCTTGAAGTCCAACATCCCCACAAATACCAGAGATTGTGCAACCAGGTGTGTTTTATTTTGCTGGCATAACATGACATGGCTTTTCACAATAATAACTTCACACCTTAAAGTAAAAAAATTAATCATTGCCCTGACCTGGGATATCTACCTTTGTAAACCCGTTACAAGCGAGTGGCTGACACATCCGCTCCACTAACCTATGCGCAACGTGCGCTAACTTCCATTTGTATGTGACTCTCAGATGCAATAAGAGCCATATTAATAATAATAATAATAACAATAAACTTAAGATTTACTCAAGAAAGTGACAGTTTCTGCCTTTTATCATTCATGTTTAGTGTAGCCATAATTAATTTTACAATTAATTAAATTAGCTTGGGTTTATTTAGGTTTTTTGGTTTCTTTTTGAAGGTCTGATATTTGTGATGACTTGCATCCTACACTGATTTCAACTTATTACATCTTAAGACGAGCCAATAATGTGGTCTGACCTGCAAGTCCCTGCAACACAACCGTGTTTAAAGACTTCTGTCACGCCACATGCTTCTATAGAGCATACAGTGAAAATCTGTGCCTTTAAAGAATGGAGCAACTTCTTCGTCTCCTTCTTCTTTTTAATTGGCCTCAACTCAGTTTCATCTCATACCCTGGTCAGTCTGGTCAAATTGGTACAGATTATTGGTTCTATTTTCAAAGTGCATATGCAACAACAAGCAGCAGGTTTTCTTTTATTAAAGCTCCTGTCCAACATTTTTAGCATGTGCATATGGTGTTTTATATATGGTAGAAGACAGAAGCAAAAAAAGTGCAGTGATAGCCATTGCTGAGCATTTCTACCTTGGAACTGTGTTGTGCTAATGAGAGCTGCATTCAGGCATCCTGGTTTTCAAACATAGCAAACAAGCCAATCTTGATAACAACTGGAGTGGGGTTTTCTATATAATCAATTAATTTATCAGAGATGGACATGTATAACAAGGTTCATTTAAGATTAGCAATAATTTCTTAACTGTTTCACTTTCTGTTATGGTTATATTTCTAATTGACTGTGAAACTGTACGCCAATGAGTGAATGGTTTCACAGATAAGAGGCAAGATTTTCAAAATAGACTAAATTTCTTTGTTCACCATGACCCAAAATAAACGACTAAACCCATAAATGCAACAAGAAAGTGTTTATAGAGTGAAAAAACTCTTTTACCATAGAGTCTCATTAGGACTAGGACTTCAACCACAAGTATCACCATCTGGTGGCCTTCAGATAGAATGCAAATGATGAGGTGTTTGTGCTGATATGCTGTGTTTGGTATTCGTCAAATATGGCCGTGTGGATTCTGTTTGATCTCATCTGTCCAAGGGACATCGTTCCAGAAGTCTTGTGGTTTGCTCAGATGCAGCTTTGCAAGCCTAAGCCTTACTGCCATGCTCTTTTCACAGAGAAGAAGTAAGTAAAGTTTTTTTTTCCTTGCAACCCCTCCAAACAACCCATACTGTACATATTCAGTCTTATTCTAATTGTACTGACATCAGCTTTAACACTTAACATGCTAACTGAGGACTGTAGGGTCTGAGCTGTAGTTTTGTCTTTATTGTTTTTTTTGCAATTCCTCTGAGTGTTGGACTGTCTGACCTTGGGGTGAATTTTCTAGAACACCCACTCCTCAGAAGACTGAAGCAGTGTGTTAACTTGGATTCTCCAGATCAGAAATCTACTGAAACTTCTGCTTTTATAGAGGTGCTCACACTTCCTGATGATCAGTTAATCAAGTGCATTTGATTCACAGCACCTGGCTGCTACTTACACTCTTTGTTCCTATGGAGGCAGCTAGAGTGTACTTAGTTTTCACAGGAAAGCACTAGAATGGTGTAAAAATAATTATTTTTCACATGATTGTACACTGACCTGTAGGTAATTACATAAAAAAATGATTCCAAAAAGTTATGGAAAATAACAAATGATTTAATGGGTAAAGGCATAAAAGATGAGCCAACCTTCATAATTTCTTTACTAAACCAACTAATATTGCAAATTATTTTAATAATTATTTTATATATAAAATAAATAACCTATTACATTGTATACCAACACAGCTACTGCTTGTACTCAAATGAGAGATGATTGGCTAAAAAGTATAGAAGAGAAGAAAATGGGTGGTACAGTACTGCTGGACTTAACAGCGGCATTTGAAATAATTGATCATGATTTACTGTTTATGAAACTGGAATGTTATGGGCTTTTTGTGGATGAAGCATTATTTACAGTAAGTAACAGGAAACAAAAACTTGTCATTAATAAGACTAATATTTCTAGGCATGCAGATGATCCATCAGGTACTGTATTACTGAACGAGAGTTAAATGTAGTTTTAGATTATTAGGTGCAATCAGCAGTTAAATTGACAAGGAACAATAACATTTTTGATTGTGTCTAAGACAAAAAGCGTTAAATTATATAAAGCACTGGTTCTGATCACTCTATTAGAAAGAAGCATGAAAGTTTTAAATGGTGTGCTTGTTGACCAAGTCCATGAGACTAAGCTTCTGGGTGTAATCTTAGACAGTAAATGATTGTGGACAGAACATATCAGTAAGATAATTGCTAAAATGAAAAATGGAATTTCTGTAGTTAAAACATGTGGACTTTGATATTGGCTCATCTTATTCTTGTAATATGTTTTAGTTGTACAATGGATCAGATTAAAACATTGTAAATGGCATAAAATAGAGCAGCAAGGCTTGTCCTACATTGGCGGTATAGAACAAACACTGTAACAATACACAAATGTCTGAGCTGGTTAACTGTAAAACATAGATTACTTTTTTTTATTTGTATTTAGGAGAAATATTGTTCTTACAAAGACTTCAGTTATGGACTATGGACAAACGGGAGGACATCTTTTACTACCCCTAGCAAGAACCAGTTAAATTAAAGGGCCAGTTTCATATGAAGTAATGGAAATCACTGCCAAAACAAAAGACAAGAAACCAGTAAAACTGGATTTAAAAAACTTTAAAGACTTCTGACCACAGGTAGAAACTGTTCATATGAATTTGGGTTACTGTGTGAGCGCTGTAGTACTGTATATTTAATTTGAATGTTATCTTAGGGTATGTAAATGTTATGTTATTTGCTATGCAAATGTTTTAATATATTGCTATCTTATGTAGTGTTGTCAAAGTGCTTACCCTGACATGAGGCTCAAGTTATGCTGTAAGGAGCTGTTTTGTTTGTGTGTGTGCGTTTTGTTTAGGTTTTGTCATTATGTTATATATGTCTGTGTGTAGGTTGTTATAGTGGACTGTCAAAATGTAAAAATGTGTGATTCCAGGAAGAATAGCTGCTGCATTCCTGCAGCTAATGGGGATATTAATAAACTAAACTAAACTAAACCCTGTACAATTTGCTCTTCATCTTAACAGTCGGTTTCCGTTAAGGTGAGCAGGCATGATCAAAACCAAAACCTAAATATGCAATGCTGTTAAATAAAGACGGGTGTTAAGAGGTTTAAATAACAAACAACAAAGGATGTGAGCATTAATAAACACAGACTCAGCCAGTCACATCTATGGTCTCATCATTCGGAAACAGCTGTGCCAGTCAGAGGAATGCATGATAACAATCACTCAACAAATGGTCACATTAATGTGCAAATTATGAAATGGTGTGTGACATGATTCAGGATGCTTTGTAAATGCAACTTGTTGTCTCCATACACATGTGTTTTAAAGTAGATATAGAGTACCATGACTCAATAGTGCCTCTGATGCCTCCACACCTTTCTTCCACATCTGTATCTGCCTCAGACGCCCTCATGAAGAAAAAAAAAATATTTAAGGGAATACAACTTAAAAGAGGAAATCAAATATTGATTCCACTTCACATGAGAGCTGTGGTTCTGGAGAGGATAGACCACAGGCATCGGATCTTAATCAAGTGTCGGGAGAGATGCAGAGATGCCATCTGGTGGTCCAATTTCAGCCAAGCTGGTAAGTGAAATGTGTTCTCTCTGCAAGAAGCACAGACCCTGTGAGCACTGTGACTCTCTCATCACAACACCATAGGCAGTGCTCCCTTGGTAAATGTTGGCAAGCTGCTTTGGTGACTGAAAAACTCCAGAGTTCAAATCACATCAGTTTCAAAAGTTTTCCAGTTTGTTTGCCATGCAAATAATGTGGTGGCTCTTTGGCCTCAAGACAGTCTCCCCTGGAGAATCAAATCAGCCAGCAGCTGCTTTCATATTAGAAAACTGTTCTGCACTGTGTCTGGGGGTCAACTAAGAATATTTTCTAGTTGCAGATCATGTAGCTATTGTCGCTTTCTTAATGTGTCCTTATTTCATAAGCCTTTAACTGTTGAAGCAAGAAAAAAAAACAAAAAAAAAAACAAACAAACAAAAAGAACCATAGCTTCTCAAACTGATCTAACCCACCTGAATGTCACATGCAACCCATCATCAGGCCCAATTTTTATGCACAGAGAATACAAAGTAAAAAAGGCTGGTACAATCAATTTCTGTCAAGCTACTGCGTAACCATTACCCTGAAATTTTCACATTTGGAATATTTAAAAAAAGCAGTGTTTAAAGAAGAAAGTAGAAACTCCCAGAATCACACTGCATGGACTGCATTTAGACACTAGAGAAATACGCTGATGTGATATATATGTTCTCCAGATTTTTTTTAAATAAAGTATTTGCATGAAAATTGTTTACAACCATTAAAACTATAAAATAAGAAAAAGAGGATCTAATTTCAAAAAAAGATTCAGATTCTACATTCTACAATTTTACATTCAGGAACTGCAGTTGTATGTAACACATTTTAGAAGTGTTTGTTCCTCGCATATTTCAGAGTTAGTGAGGAGAGTTAGCTATTGGCTGACAGCATGCTCTCCCAAGGGCAGATCCAGTTTGTTCTCAGGGATGCTCTAGTTGATGAACAGAATTATGCTCCACAGATTCTTCACAGATTGCACACTCCTGCATTGTAATTTTCTTGACCTGAGCACACCAGGCTGCTGTCCTGGGGTGGCAGGCTGCTGTTTTGCTGATGAGTTACTTTACAGCGTTCACACTGAGCAATTGCCCTCAGTTTGCCTCTGTGCTGGGAGCTCTCCGTCGAGCTCTTACATGCCAAGCATCTGTGAATGAGCGGTTCAGGCTGACATCCAGGAAGCACTCTGTTGTAGAAGTATAAGAAACCCTACATCCAGGCTGCATGTATCATCTCATAAAAATAAATAGAAAAAAAGGCTTTTAGACTTTATCACCCCATTGAGGATTTATTGAGTATGCAAGCAGTTTCTGAATATCCCTCACACCCCTACCTACAGCTTGGTTGGTTTTATTCCAATCTTCAAAGTTTATCGTTTGATCATTTGTGAGATTTGATGTTGATTGTAGCAACCCCTGTGAGTATAAACACACACACACACCCCAGTACAGTACCAGTCAAAAGTTTGAGCACACGCACCCAAAATTATATGTATACATAATATGATTGTGGTTTTTGGTGGTTTTATCTTGGGTATTTGTAATATTTTTTTCCCACTGTTTTCTGTTTTTTCTTTTTGTTTGATGTTGTTTTTACTGAAGCCAAAAATGTGTCCACAAGGCGAACATGGACATTTTATTTGGCAGCAGCTGCTCAAGTTGTGCAGTTGCCTCAGTTTTTGAGTCACATGACAATACACGGCATTATGTTTTAAAGGGGATAGTAACAGAATTTAACAGAATTAAAAAAAAAAAATGAAATAACTAAGCACAATTATGTTGATTAGAGATTCTATCAGTTTTGCCCAGCTCTAACTTGCAATTTATTTACCAAACACTAATGAGTTCAATCGTACACTTTGAATTAGTTAAATTTACTGCATTCTCAAGTCACTGGTTTCACAGAACACAAAAACAGTGTATGTACAGCATTGACATCAGTGCCACCATGCAGTGACTAACTGAAGTTGACCAAAGCTGGGCTGCTGGCATGCTGGATGGTGTCCAAGTTGCTGCAGCCTTGCACGTCCATGAAAGCACCATTGTTAATCTGATTGTTGTTGGTGTAAATCTGACAGAGATACTGAAGTATACAGCATAAACAGACACTTCCCTGGCCAGCATTTACTCCTGATATGTGTAATGCAATGCAAAATCTTGTGTTAAGGATGTGTCTAAATTATGTGAATTTTCTCATGTGGGGGTAAGGCAAGACGAAAACCTTGTGCCACTACTGTTTTGAAGAGATATTTAAGTCATTCTTGTAAGGGTTTAGAGAGCATTGCATAGGAGTTTTCTGAATTTCATGGGAATGATGACATTTAAGTGTTTATCGGGTTATATGTACTTCTTTATGCAGATGATACTATTGTTTTTTCCCCTTTTTTTATTATTGTTATGTTATTATTCTGATACTATTGTTATGGCACAATCTGTTGAAGACTTACAGTTGGCTCTTAATTGTGTTTTTGATTATTGTAATAACTGGAAACTCATGGTTGATACATCTAAAACCAAAATTATTTCATTTTGGAGGGGTAAAATTCTGAATCTTACCATTTTTCAGTTCGACCCTGATGAAATTCAAGCTTGTAGTGATTATATACACTGCTCAAAAAAATAAAGGGAACACTTAAACAACACAATATAACTCCAAGTAAATCAAACTTCTGTGAAATCAAACTGTCCACTTAGGAAGCAACACTGATTGACAATCAGTTTCACATGCTGTTGTGCAAATGGAATAGACAACAGGTGGAAATTATTGGCAATTA
>JAMQGT020009074.1:0-12107 GCA_024447675.2 Pterophyllum scalare | reverse complement strand
TGGTTTTGATTTATTCGTTCAGTTACGTATTGCTCCGGGTGTAGCTGTGTCGGTGAATTTTTTCTTCTTTCCTTCCTTCCCCCCTTTTGTCAGGGTCCCTGGACTGCCGGGTAAGCTTCATCCCAGCCTCTCCTGGCTTTTCATCGTCTTTATTCCTCAACTTGTACGCAATCAGTGCCACAGTCCAGTCTGCTTCTGTTTCTATGTCTCAATTTTCAAATAGCATCGTGCCTCAATTAAGTATTCTCTCTCGCCTTTTTTTTAAATTAACCAATAGTCATCTCACTGGTGTATTTTTTCGATCACGTGTGGTGTCTCCAATTCCAGTTGTGACCCCGTTTTTTAAATGGTACACTAATGCCTGAGATGTGTGGGGATAAAGGGGTGAGGGATACCTGCACAGGTGAGCTGACAGTGCATCACTGCGTCACACAGCAGGAAACGCTGCAGCAACGTCCTGAAGACAGAGCGCGCCATCAGCACCGAAACACAGTGACGTTTGTGAGAGGCAAAGCTTAAAATCACCGGCAGATTCAGTTTTTTTGTGGAGGAAATAAAGAGAGAACAAACAGCTTGTTGTTGTTTCTGCACTTTCTATATCAGTTTTATGTGAAAAATGTGCATATATTCGCCAGCTTGAAATGTAATTTTTTGAGAAAGAAATTTTGCTATATTACAGTAAATTCATATTGCTGATTAAAATGGAGCAGGGATAAACATAACAGAAAGAATAATCAAGAAAAGTTGGTGGACTCACCTGTGGACACAGAACTTAGCGACAACAACAGCAGAAATCTGAGTGAAGCCATTTATGGCGACAGGATGGAGAAAGAGGAAGGCTTGAAGTCCAGACCGGGTTTTTTTATAGAAAGGAAGGAAGGGTGGGAATGAGGGAGGGGATAGAAAGTGTGACTGTTTCTACTTGAACTTAATCCAGCAGGTTTGGCTATATATCCCTTTGTTAAAGACAGGGATTAGTGTGTGTGTTTGTTTCGATTTTGGTGTTGTACATTAACTAAGACTTTGGCACTGAGTGGAGCAGAAGGTGATCATTAACTAGCTCTGACTCTGATAGCAGAACGTCGGCAGGTGTAGGAGCAGAACGCGAATGAATTCACGGGGTAACTGCTGGAAGCAGGAGTCCTCTCCTATGCCAGAGCTGGCTGTGGAGCTGCCGCACGTCCCACAGGGTGATGTGAGCCTTCAGCAGTGAAACGTGTTTTTCTGTGCTGGAAACTTCGCGTGGGTGTGTCCTGAACTTCTGAAGCTGCAGTGGAAACAAAAATATGGAGAATTAAAAGGCCAAAGAGTTCAAGCGTATTCAGCTCATAAAATATTTTCAAAAATATGAAGACAAACTTTTGGCTCCATTAAGAAGTGTATTTTTAAGTGCTTAATATTTTTCGGAAACAGAAAGGTTGTTTGCCTCGCAGGGAGAAAACTTCCAGACCTCCTGGTAAAAAATGTGGAAGTTCAGGGAAACTGCAGAACTTTTTACAGTTTGTATTTATTTGTCCCTGTTGTTATTGGCTAAATGCTTGAGGTCCAGTTCCTTTGTTTCCTTCATGACATCACAGAGGCGCCATCATCTCGGACAGACCACCTGCAGCCCCGGGGGAGTTATTTTATAACCCTCCGCGGGTTTGAGCTGTGACCTTTGTTTCCGTTTCCTCTGATTCTTCTATTCGCAGCATGTTATTAGTGCATCGTAGAGTCTCTGCTGGTAGATAACTTGTTAATCTAACATGAAGCTCAGCTGTAAACGTACAGCAGCACATGGATGCATTCATTTGGTGATTCAGAAAACGTGTAAATGTTTCATATTCATATTCTAATCTGCTGCAGAGTCTCTTTTGCTCTGCTGGAACTCGAAGGGTTCAGATCTTTATTTTCCCTCTAAATCACCTGATTGATGATTTTCTGCAGCATTCATCTCTCATCGTATTTGAACTTCCTCTGTGGCATCGCGCAGCAAAAACACACTCACCTTTACCTGCTTGTATAACATTTTAAATGATGGAGTAACTTCGTTAAGTGTGTGAAGCTTGTCATGGTCCCTGGCGGTGATGTCCTTTTTTCCTACTCCCGTGGCTGTATGTTGGTGGGCGCGGTTTTGGCTTGTGTCTCCTCCCTCCTCGATCAGCTGTTCTCACCTGTTTCTGATCAACTCGTTGTCCGGCTCTTCTTAAGCGGGCAGCTGGCTTCCACCCGTCGCTGGATCGTTGACTGAGAACCAGTTAGTTTCGGCCACCATCTAACGTGTTTCACCTGTGTTTCCGCTGTGACTTACCTGAGTTGTCTTTTGTACAGATTCCTCCCCGGTCGAGTGGAAGCCCACCTGGAACCCGCAGCCCCGTCACCTGCCGACGTCCACCGAACGGCCCGCTCTTCACACCACCCCCCTCCCGGAGCCCTAACCATCTCTTTCATTCCCGGATTGCCCCCTTTTCCCCTCTACTCCCCAAACCCGCCTGCCCCAGTCACTGTAAATAAAAACCGTGCACTAAACCGATTCCTCTGCCTCTGCTTTGGTCCTCAGCACCTCCTCCGTGACAAAGCTTCATGAACTTTGGCTTGAATCATGAATATATCGAGTCACTCGAAAGCCTGAGCTCGCTCTGTAGCTGAAAAAATGTGAGGGCATATATTATATTCTATGTTTATTTATTAACATTTAATAATAAAAAAAAATTAGTGAGAAAGATGTTTGTGGTTTTGACCCTCCTGCTGCCCACAGGCACAGATGAGAGATAGGAAGTGGTCAGTCAGAGGCGTCTTTTCCCACCTGGTTAGAAACAGTCTCCTTGTATTCAAATACCTGATAAGACCCAACATGAAGCATTGTCTTCTGCAGGACGGAGGGTTTGTTTCAGAGGAGTTGCTGCTCAAAGAGATTCACAGTGAAACACGAGGCTTTACCTAAAAACTAACATGGTGTCCTCATTATGTCACATTTAATCATACCAATCAATTAAAAGTTTTTAAAAAAAGTATTTTTTTTTCTTCTGTTGTATCTAAAAAAAAATGCTCAGAAATCTGAAAATAAAGTCTGAGATATAAAAAACAAGGTTTCAATATAATCAGTCTCCTCTAATGGTCTCTGATGTGTCATAAATATTTTCATTTCAAGTTTATTTTTATTAAATTGAAGGCAAAACAGACGTCTTTACACCATTTAACGTGATTTATTCAATGAGCAGTATAATTTTGTGTGCAGATTATAACAGCCTCGCGCTCAGTGTGCTTCAAAGCAGCAGTCGACCAGAAACTTCACAGATCTTCAAAGCTGAGTTACACTTCATTTCACAGGAAACAGCAACATCTGTATTCATCATGACGGTTCACATTCAACTGGATAGTAAAACATCAAACAGACTTCTGATGACAGTACAAAAAAAACAACCCCAAAACAATTATTGACCAGCTCAACAGGTGTTTTAATCAAAATTACATGAATCACTGTTTTGAGCACCGATCTGAAGTATTAAAAAAAAATTTCATAACTTTATGATCATTTATCTTTGTTTTCCCATTTAATTTCCAGAGGGGGGTTTCCCCGCTTACAGTCTTAACAGTGTTTGTCTTTAATTATACTTCAATTAGTTCTACCGTTTCTTTTAACATGTTTTTGTTATTAATTATTATTATTATTATTATTATTATTATTATGAGGTGTGTTTATTGAGCAAAAGACTTAGAAACTCATTTTAAGTAACTGGCTACAAACAGACAGTGAAACTCTTATTGAATCTGTCAAATAATCATAAAGATAACAATACCACCAATTATTACTACTATTAATAAAATTATGGGTCTGCATGTCTGCAACCATGGACAAGTCTCTCTTTAAAAACAGCATTGCAATATTATTTTATTTACATAGGTAAAAATCTATGTAAATACAATGATAATGAAACAGAAACATCCATTTACAAAACAGAAGAAATAAATAATTATACCATCATTAATCATCTGTTTCTCAATATATTCAAATTATTTCAATTTTATTTATAAAGCACAAAATAACAATAAACAGTCACCTAAAGGTGGTTTGTAAGGTAGGTCAGACCTTCCACTAATACACAGAAAACTCAACAGTCAAAATGACCACTTGGTGACAGTGGGAAGGAAAAACTCTCTTTTAACAGGAAGAAACCTCCATCAGAACCAGGCTCAGGGAGGGGCAGTCGTCTGCTGTGACTGCTTGGTGCTATACACGCACTGATATTGAATGTGAGCAGATCACAGAGGACCTGTTATAAATTAGGTTTTTTTAAACATTTTTTTCTACTTGTAAAATGTAAAATTTCACAAAACATTCAGCAACACACAAATACACATAAATGTAAAGTATGGATGTGTATTCACCAGTAGCTTGGTTCACTGTGATCCACTTATTTCTAGTTCATAACAGATCATCACAAGATGTTTTATATTTGACAGTGAAGATCCTGCAAACTGAGAGAAAAGGGTCCAAAGATCACATGATCCCCTACGAGCAGCACATGGTTAAAGTGGGGAGGAAGACCTCCCTTTTAACAGGAAGAAACTTTCATCAGCACCAGTTTTAAAAGACACACTTTCACATCTGCGTTTAATTATAAAGAGGAAAAAAATGACATTTCTTATGTTTAGAAACACTTTTAATTCAACCTAATTTAACAATAAATTTTTCACTGATTACGTTCCGGTTTTCTAAGAGCTCGTCACTGTGTAGCTGATTCCAGGCCCCAAAGGCCTCGTTAACTCTCTAAATTACCCCCCCCTTCACCTCACTGTCCTGACTTAAACTCCTCTCAGCTTTGAGCGAAGTGACATATATTTGTAATAAAAGAGATTTGAGTATTAGCATTAGAGCATTCATCTTTTTTATAATTTACCCTCTTTGTTTGTTTTTAATTTTCTGAGGTCTGATTCCTCATTGGTGATGATTCCAACACTAACCCAAACCTTAAACCATAAGAACATGTGATTTTTTTAAATTAAATTAATCTTTTCTTCGTGGTTGAACAAAAACAACAGAAAAGTGACAAAGTAAACATCTCACTCTGTGATGCTGTCCCATATGAAGTGTCTCACACTGAATACATTTATTTGATAAAGCAGTTACTACAGGACAGCAGAGGTTCGCTGGTTTGGTGAATTTGATTTCACTCAGTGTTAAATTTTTCCTTAACACTTAGATAGAGTTCAGGTCCTGTTCTGACATGTGACAGCAGCCAGAATCACATGGGGTCCAACAGCTGCCTGGTATCCGGTCGGAGGTTTCACAGAAAAAACCAGGTTCTGTGGCAGCTTCACCGCCTAATCTCCAGTCTCTGCACCACCCATCTCTCCTGTATGTGCAATCACGCTGTGCACAGGACTACAAACAACAATTTAAATATTTACTATATTGTCTCCTTGCATTGTTATGTTTACTTGCACTATTTATTTTTTTTTACGTTTTCTTAAGATATTTTATAACTTACATCTTATATGTATTGCATATTAATACTACATCTATGCACATACAACCTAGACCTGTGGATCGTTAAATCACAGTAAAAGTCTGTTCTATTCTATTCTATTCTATATATAACTCTGTGAGCCTGAAATCTGATGCATTGAAGTGACCCAATGCATTTACATTTTTATACCCTTTTACAGATGCTACAGATGTTACAGATGTTACAGTTTTTGGTGTGGCTCAAATAAAGTAAGATTTAAGGAAATGATGAAGCTGTACGTGGCACCTCTCTGACACTGTGATGAGAGCTAGCTGTTCCCACCACATCTGTCCAGGTTCCCACAGAGAAAGATTCCTGCTGATCTCCAAAATCTCCAAACAGTGTAAAACAGCAGAGGAGTGATCGTATATGGTGTGCATAAGGAGCAAAGGTCACACAGAGGTCAGACAGTAATCAAATCTATTATTTTCTGATCTGAGATTAAGAAAACGTCTAAAGAGGGACTAGGATGGCCACAAGTCACCTGTGGTGTCATTTCAGCATGTGCATGTTTCCTACCACTGCTTTGAATGCAATAGTTTATAATAAGCAAGGTTTGTTCTCTAAGTGCTAATTAATATTTTATTAGTGTTTATAGTTATAAGTAATGCTATGAGAAAATGTTAATGCTAACGAAGAGGGGACAGTGTCTAAAGGCTGCAGTGGTTACACGGGTATATAATTAACAGTTCCTGAATGTTGCTCCTGTTTTCACCTCAATTAAAATATAATTAAATCCTTAGGTTTTAAAGTCTCAGGTAAAACAGGTTTTTAATGTTTTTCTGATGAAAAATCATTATTTTTACTCTCTGAAATATTATCTAATGATTAATCATCTATCCATCAATTTAGAGTTTACATGTGTTGAGAGAGTTTTTGGCCTGGGGCAAAAATTAAGCTGAAACATGAGATATGAGTATGCAAGGGTGAAGAAAGTTTTCGCATTTTTGCTCCATCAGCAGGACGTTTCAGACCAGATTCTTCCTCAGTAGGAGGCTCAGCCAGATGCTGCTTCTTATTTCTTATTAGGAGCAGCACTAACAGAACAGCTACAACGGCTACAACAAAAGCAGCAGTGACAGCAGCAACAACCAGCGGGGCAGTCGGAGTTCCAACCTGCTCAACATCAGTGTTTCCATCGGCATCTCCTCCTTCTATGCTGAGCCTCTCCAGCATGTCTTTGGGTGTTTCACCTGCAGAGGAAAGATCAGCAGAACCCTTCAGACAAAGCAGCAGCAAAGAGTCCTGCAGGTAAGACTACGAGGAGAGCAGCAGAAAACGGGAAAACATCTGTTATGGGGACATTTTTAACTCAGATAAAATACGTTTGGCTGCTGACCGTCCACAGGAGCACTTTTAGCCTCCATGTTAGCAGCATGCTATCACTTTAATGTTCAACAGTGTTAGCTTAAGGCCTGTTTGTTATCTGTGTTCTACGTCAGAGCTACTCATAGCACGGTGAGTCGCTCCACAGGTTTCACACCAGATGACCTTCCTGATGCAACACCAAAGGGGACTGATGTGAATGTGTTAACCACTACACTATGGAGCCATCCCATTTGCTTTGTCACAAAGGCAGAAATATCTAACTGAACTGGGAAGGAGGCGGTTCTCAGGGGGAGCACACTCACCTGTGACTGTGAGGTCAATGAAGTGGCTGATCTCAGTGTGAGCTCTAACACTTCTCCCAGAGTTCTTCACTGCTACGTGACACTCATACATCCCACCGTCATTGAACGTGACGTTCTTCAGGATCACAGAAACGTCTCCGTCCTTCATCTCCGGGTCCCTCAGCTTCACTCGGCTTTGGAAAGATGGATGCTGGTAGTTTTCATAGGAGCGCCTGTTCCTGTAGAAGTAGACGTAGCCGTCTGTGTTCAGGTCAGGTCTGCTCCACTTCAGCACTGAGATGGTTTCATGTCTGGAGATGTGACACTGGAGAGTGACGTCCTCTCCGAGCTTCACCAGCACATCCTGCTGCAGAGCTGAAGGACAGAGTCAGTTTTTTTTTAATACATGAAACTCATTTTAAATCAAACACTACAGTTGGCACAGGTGTTGCTCTAAAACCTGAATAGAGCCCTGCACAAGATGTTAAATGATCCTCATTTCCACAAAAAAAATAAATTTAGCACAATTGTTTTTTATTCTGTGGAATAAAGTAGGAAACAAGAAAAGAAACAGAAACAAAAGGAGGAATGTGATGAGGTCATGCTTATATGTAAACTATGCTCTTTACAGGAAAGGGAAAGCTAGTTTCAGAGAAATCACGTGATTTGCTTTAGCCACTCCCACACTCATGACCTTATATAGAGTCACACTGCTCAGCTCAGCTGTGCACATGCATCTACTGGGTTTCTTCTTTACTCAATGAATAAAATGGCAAATGCTTAAATGTAAACTTCAGGAAATGGTTATATGGATGGTGAATAAACTGAATGCTCAAATTGACAGTAATTGAATTAAATGAATAATTAGCAGCTGACTAAAGTTCCAAAGTTGATTAATTGATAACTTGAGAGCTGGATTGAATAATGATTGAGTCAAATGAAAAGTAAATAATGATTAATCAGTAGTCGAATTAAATGATCAAATAATGATTGGATTAAAATAAGTAAATAGTGGTTGAAGTGGTAGATTGAATAGTTTAATTAATAATTTAGATGATAGATGGAAGAGACTAATAGTCACCAGATTAGTTTTCACAATTATTCAGAGATATATTAATTGTTGTTATTGTTATTCAACCTTCACAGCTTTGGGAAAATATGTTTTGCACGTATGCCTCTCATATTTCGCTAGAACTGCTCGTATGTAGGTGAAAGCTGATGACAGAGACTTCACGGCCACTGTTGGGTTTGTTACTCATAACAAAGTACTTGTCACTTTTCTTAAAAATAATGCAGTACAATAATTAATTAGTTACACTACGTGTTACATTATGTTCATCTTACTTCCAAAAATGACCTGAAAAGTATTGTCACATAATTACCGGTTATACTGAGGCTACAGTCCCGTACACCAACACAAATCCCAATCCTACTGAGAACACACAATCTTTCTGTTAAGAAAGGCAAAGATCCTGCAATCAGTGTTGACAACCTATTTAATCATAGTTTTTGTCAACGACCCTTTTTCATGATGAAAACGAGACGATAACTAGATCAAAATGAACTAAAACAATGACAAAAGTAATTGACACTTTTGACAATTAAGAGACGGCAGGGACGACATCCAATCAGAACTGATTTAATTTTTTAACAGGGCGGGACAAGTTAGGAAAACATCCAATCAAACTCACCGATGCACAAATTTGTGCTAAACCCGATAAGGCCAAACTAGCCTGTGAATACTTAATTATTAATACATTAGCTGTTTTGGTTTGTTTGGTGTTTATTTTTACTCTAGTGGCACATTTTATTGTGCTTTTTATGTTACTCGGTTTTATAAAGAACATAATATGCAATTAGTTATGATCAATGCAAAGCAGAGCAGGCCTACTCGTCAATATTCTACTGTTATGCTGTTTAAGCAAGGTCAGATAAATAAAGATGTTGTTTGTTCGATGTGTGTGTGTGTGTGTGTGTGTGTGTGTGTGTGTGTTCTTTCAAACATTAATAATATTCCATAACTTTAAATAAATGTTTAATTTTGTGTAAGTGTGTAGTAGTGGTGTGCAATACTGCAAGATTTGGTATCGATCGATACCAAGTAAATACAGAGACAGTATCACCGATACTGATGCCAATACCAATACTTTTTAATAATTATGAAGAATTTTCATGGTGTTTTGTGATTTTTACTTTACTTTGGATCAATAATTAGTTAAAAGCCAGAATAGAATTGGGCAAAGTTTACAGGTAAATAAAAAATACTTTATCAAAATAAAAGTTTTTGTTCTAAAATAATAGAACAGCAACAAAACAATTTTCCCCACACATTGTGATGTCTGGATTTTTTAAAAATAAAGTGTACATCTAACTTTTTTCAGGTAGAGGGTTTATAAAGTATAATACAAAAATGTAATAAAAATATCCCTTTATTCAATAATTTTCTGGATTTTTTTCTTAAATAAACAAGCTGTACAAAATTATCACTCCACAACATTATAAAACATTTATGCTTCCGGCCCCGCCCCCGTACTTCTGGCCTTGGATTTAATGTAAAAAAAATATAAGACAATTTGGCCCTTTAAGTAGCTTTTTTGACATTCCAATAACTCCTCTTAATTGGAGGGGAAGCAAAATAACAAAAAAGTGAGTTAAAGGGCCAAAATGTCTAATATTTTTTACATCAAATTGCGGGGCAGAAGTGGGGGGGGGCGGAAGTGGCCCACGGCCGGGAGTGCTGAAAAATTCCTTTTTTGCCCCAAGTAAAATGTGTTACATGTCACGTGACAGTATAATGTCAAAACACTGCGGGGAGGGGAGGAGCAAAGTGTGCCTGCTCTGTGCTGTGAGAGGAGCGGCACTTAAACAGTCAGCTCGCATCTCTGATGAAACTGCAGCGCTGCATACAGGAGAGAACCTGAAGCTAAAGTATCGACCTTGTTACACTAGTATTGGTCAATATCAATACCAACGTTGGTATCGATAATATCGATATTTGGATCGATCCACCCACCACTAGTTTGTACATTGACTAGGATTGGAAATCGAGAACCGGTTCTTGTAGAGAATAAAAGTGAGACGGTTCCCAGTAATTCAGTATCTTGGAATCGTTAGTCTGCTTGCCTAACGATTCTGCTTAGAGATTCCACTGACGTGAGGATGTATTTGCGTGATTGCATGTCATAAAGTTAAATGTAAGAGTGAAAATAAATCCAGTCATGCAGCATAACATCTTATTCAATATTTTACACCAACTACATCATTAAAGTCAGTCGGTCTTGTAAAGTTTTTAGCAACCATGACTCAGTCCTGACTGTGGCAACCTTTAAAACCCCCGTGTAAAACATGAACGATGCATGATGGAAAGTAGGTTATACCTTTGGCCATATACCACGCTCACCTGGATACAGTCAGGAGAGGGCCCGCCGTCTCCAGCTCTCCTGGGATGTGATAGAGGCCTGGCTACCTGAAATCTTATCCTCTCTCTCGTCCGGGCCCCCTCTAAGCCCGGGCCGGGGGCGTGCTCTCCTCCCAGCCCCCCGCCAGAAGCTCCGCCCCCGAGTTGACTGCATCGACTGTGGATTTAATCTACTATATTCTTACACTAATTAGTCAACTGAAACAAGACTACAACTTAAACTATTCAGATGACTAAATTATGACTAAAACTAAATCAAAATTTGGTGTCAAAATTAACACTGGATGCAATATTTAGAGAGAAAACCCAACAGTCAAAACGATCCCCTATAAGCAAGCACCTGGCAACAATGGGGAGTAAGAACTCCCTTTTAACAGGAAGAGCCAGAACCAGGATCAGGGAGGGGCAGTCATCTGCCGTGACCAGTTGGGACTTATTGATAGTCGCTTCAGTGGCTCACCTGGGAGTGGATAAAAGCTTGTCTCGGATCCCAGCCGAGCCAACGAGGCTTTTAAACCGATGACCCGTCGTGAGTTGTGTCTTAAGATGGAATCAAACCTGCAACCTTTTGCTTGCCTAGTGCCGGTGTTAACCACTAAACTATGTGTCCTAACTTATTTACTATTGAGTTTGGGAAAGAATAACAAAGAAGAGTTGTTGGACTCACCTGTAGTCATAGAAAACAGCAACACAAACAGCAGTTTTGATCTGACCGACGCCATCTGTGACAGCAGGGTGGAGAGTGGAGCAGAAGCCTGACCAGAACAGAAAGAACATTTACAGCACACAGCAGCTATTTAACAGAAGTGTTAGGAATGGGGAAGGGCACGCAGAAACGAAAGTGAAACTCTATTTATTCAGATTTAGGACAAGAGATTAAAATTCTGAGTCCACGCCAGAACTATGAAGATCTGCCCTTTCCTACAAACCCTCTACCTCAAGATCTGCTTTACTTTACAGTTCTGATTTAATTCTGCTGCAGAACAAACGAGTGTCAGGATCAACACAAATAAAATGTTATTTAAAGCTATGGAAAAGTATCAACATATAGTTCACAATAATCCATAAGTGAAACTAATCTCAGGTTCAGCCTGTATCTCATAAGATTACAATCTGCTGACCTGTGTTCTCTCCTCAGACTGAAACTAAAACTTCTCTGTGATATTCCCACAGGTTTAATTTCAGAACAGAAACTATTTTATTTAGCTGTTCTAGCAGTGATCCAGAGGCTCTGCTGACCCAGTCGGTTTATATCTGTAACCTTTTTAAACCTAGAGCCCGGTGGGACTCGTGTGAATGGAGCCCAGCTGCCGTCTTTCTCTGCAGCTTGCATGTATCCAGGGGCGTGGTGGCCATCGGGAGGTTTCCCGGTTTCCCGGTCGTGTCCAGGCCGAACCGGCCGGTGATCGGATTGTTTTTTATACCCCAATGAAGCACAGCAGCGCGCTGCAGCTCCCGCGGCCACGCTCCCGGGCTGAATTTGAACCCCAGCCCGCCCCTGCATGCATCCAGCCGGTGATGCAGGAAGCGTCTAAATGTGTTTGTTTGGTTGTGATGCTGCTGAGGCTCTGTGAAAGCACTGGAACTGCA
>JAMQGT020009072.1:0-95205 GCA_024447675.2 Pterophyllum scalare | reverse complement strand
TGTCTATGTGGTTACTTGGTTCAGTTAGTATTGCTATCAAAATATGGGTAAAATATAAAGAATTAAGAAATTTGATAAGAAAACCAATCCTGGTTATTTTGATGTCAAATGGAACAAACCTGTTCCTCTGAAATTTGAAAATTAACACGATGAAAACTAAAGAGACTTCCATGCGCATACGAGACCCTCTACATTTGATCAAAACTGAACTAACTTGCAATATACTTTGGCAAAATGTGGACAATTTAGAAGACTTTCCAGTATAGGGGAGTAAAAGACTTTTGGAAATTTGGCAAATTTTATGACACACCTAAACATTCAAGTAAATCCAAAAAAAAAAAAAATTCAAATGAGGACTGAAATTTGATTTGGTGCACAGAAATTCAAGCAGAAGACCATCATAATTTTTTAAAGTAATATAATAGTTTTAAAAAAACAAAACATGGAAAAAAAAGAAAATAAGTAAACAATGTATTTTAATTTTAAAATGATTATAATCTATTATATTACTCATATTAATCATATTAATGAAAACTTACAAATAATGTGTCAAAAGGATTTACAGGTTTTACCACGAGTGTGTGTTTGTGTATGTTTTACCTCCATGTCCGTCACTGACATCTTTATCTTTTCAATCTTGCTGATTCTTTCTCTGATCATGTCCTGGACCTTCTGCTCTGATACAGTTAGTAGCGTCTAAACACACAAACATTCATGTTTCACAACACTGACCCCCTAATCAACCTAATCATAAAACAAGTCTTAATCATCACACTTTTTGTTCCCAAAGAAAGAAAAACTATTCTAGTGACTGTTTAAATGCATTCGTGAACCCACAACTAAGTAATAAAAGTAGACAAGCACACACAGCATTAGTTTTAACAAAAACACAAAAACATTTTTCCACTGACCTTCTAACACCTGACTTTGCATCATAAGTGAAGGTTACTTTCGTTTTTCCCTTCTCATTTTTAACCCCTTTGCCCCCCACCCCATGTGGCTGTACAGATCTATAATTGGACTATTGGCCTAGACCCTATAAAAAAGGGACATGGTCACCATTATATCATCCACTGGTTAGCGAAAGAAGTTTAACAGCTTTGAGTTGTTGTTGTTGTTTTAAAAGTGGACATGATGAGCAAGGGTGGCTCTGACTGTGATACCAAGGACAAGCTCTCAAACATTATAGAATTAACACATAATAAAACAAACAACAAAAAAAAAAAACCCTCTGACACCACATAATCAGCTAAATTTACTAAACCTACTTAATATTTTATTCAATATGACCTGAAACTAGAACCTCATGCTTTAAGCTACTAAGGAAAGTGTGTACTGAAGTCACAGAGCAAGAAAGCTGGGGACAAATTTCCCATGGACCCAGGCATGCAGACTGTTTCTACAAACATTTGTGAAAGAATGGGTCGCTCTCAGGCGCTCCGTGAATTCCAGAGTGGTAACATGATATGATTCCACCTGTGCAGCAAGTCCAGTTGTGACATTTCCCCGCCACTAAATAATCCACAGTCAACTGTTAGTGGGATTATAACAAAGTGGAAGTGGTTGGGAATGATAGCAACTCAGCCACAAAGTGGAAGGCCACGTAAAATCACAGAGCACAGTCAACGGGTGCTGAGGAACATAGTGAACAGAGGTCACCATCTTTCTGCAGAGTCAGTCGCTACAGACCTGTTTGGCCTTCAGATTAGCTCCACAACAGTGCGTAGAGAGCTTCATGGAATGGGTCTCCATGGCCAAGCAGCTGTATCCAAGTCTTACATCACCAAGCACAATGCAAAGCATTGGATGCAGTAGTTTAGAGCATGCTGCCACTCGATTCTAGAGCAGTGGAGTTGTGTTCTCTGGAGTGATGAATCTTCTTCTGCATGGACCTGGGTCTTTGACTCATTGTTTTGAGTTTTTATGTTTATTTCTAGTTTTTGAGTTCTTATTTATGATTTTCTGTGTTCTTCTCAGTTTGGGTTTTCAGAGTTCTCAGTTCATCTGGCCTCCCTTTTGTTTCCCATGTCTTAAGTCTCCATTTGTGTGTGGTTGTCTCAGTGTTTTGTTCCTTCATTCCAAGGCTGTTCCTTGTGCTGTGCTTTTAGTTTTGCTTCCAATGTCTCATTCTGTTCACCTCTTCCTCATCCTCCCCAGCTGGTTCAATTTCCCTAATCGTCCTCCTGTGTCATGTAC
Organism: Pterophyllum scalare; assembly: GCA_024447675.2. NCBI lineage: Eukaryota > Metazoa > Chordata > Actinopteri > Cichliformes > Cichlidae > Pterophyllum > Pterophyllum scalare. The sequence goes on along the minus strand of JAMQGT020009072.1, from coordinate 93,009 downwards.
CTGTTTCCCATGCCCAGGTATTTTCCAGCCCCAGAGAGTTTCCTAGTGTATTGTTTCCATAGTTTACAGTCTTCAGTGAGTTTCCCAGTGTTATGTTTATTAGTCTTTAGTTTCATTTTGGATTTTGTGTATACTTTTGGATTCCCTGCCTTAAATCTAATAAAATTCTTTCACTTTCAGTTTAACCCTCTACATTTGTCCTCACTTTTCCACACTCAACACGGTCAATAGCCCACTTATCGTGACAGGTTTATGTGTGTGGGGTTGTTTTTCAAGACTTGGACTTGGCCCCTTAGTTCCAGAGAAAGGAACTCTTAATCCATCAGCATACCAAGACATTTTGGACAATTTTATGCTCCCATTAGTCCTGCTTAACATTAGCATTTTAGCACTGTGACTGATAACATGTAATTTATCCAAAGCACAGCAGACCGGTAGTTAATAGCATGAATGCAGACCCTTTGTGTCATTATGTATATCTAATACATTATTGCATCTAACTAAACCTGAAAAATACTACATGTAGCTAAAGCTGGAGTTTTAGAGTTTTCAAATATTTAAAATAAGATATGATGGAAGGACACAAAGCAGAGGAAATGAGAGACACTATGCTCCTCTTCTGTACTCAAACTGCTCCGATGCAAAGTAAGGATTTAGGCACAAATGTAACAGGCACGAGGCCAGATTGCTTTGTGTCACAATGGCTCCAGTATTAAGAAGTATATAAGTATATATCAATATAAAGAAGTTCTTACTATCACGTCCGTTATCACTTGCTTTTTTGCTCCTCTAAAAGTCATTGTTCTCTTTTTCAAACTAACAGTGAAACTTCCCCAACGTGAATCCACCTTTCCTTTGTCTCTCTCTGTTTCTGTTTTATTTTCCAAACCTTGGTTTCCATCCATTCGGTTTCGACGGTCACTGTGTCGTGATCTGGATGGTCCTCCATCTCACATTCGGGACAGATACACACCTGGTCACTCCTACAGTAAATCTGAAGCAAATGAGACAGAGTTGCACATTATTCTTATTTGGTCTTGTTTGGCAGTTCAATCAAAACATGCAGAAATAAATGCTTTACCAATATTGGGCTGTTGTGGATTTCACAAAGAGGGGCTTTCTTGCTCATCTCAGCAGCACTCAGTGTGTACCTCCTCTGGGTATGTGAACGGTAGAAAGCTGGAGCACCGAAGGTGTGGTTCAGGGCATCAGTCATACTGTCGTTTGGCACAGAGGAAGCTTGCGAGTTTTTGACAGGTGAAAACGATAGTGAGAAGGAGTCACTTTCCAAGCCTGAAAATAGAATAAATATCATGGAATTTCAGTTTAGTCAGTCACTTTAGTGCAAAGACAATCTCTTCCGGTAGACCATGAACCAAACTGAAATTTTGTAGAGCCACTCATGAACCCCAGATGATGAAACTTAAAGTCTTTGTTCCAGTGCATGTATAATTGTAGTCAGAAGTTTAGATCATGGGCATGAATGTCATGGTAGTTTTGGGTTGTTTTTTTTAACTGCTCTTCCAGGGGTGGAATGACTGTATAGGATACATCTTTAATGACTTTAATAAACAAGACTTGTGTGCACAAGTTTGAACTTATTTTGGATTTTCTCTAATCACACTTAGTCAGAACTATACATACACACTCTAATATATACATACACTCACTTAAATCTGTGGTGCTGAAGGTTCTAATCATCTTTTAACTTCTCGCTAGTGATCACTGATTGGCTACAACTAGTTTCTCTTTGCCAGCATAAAAATAATTTGTTTGACAGCACTCATTGGATTGACCAATACTTAGAACAACTGGAAAGACCATAAAACTCAGTAAAGATGTTAGAAGGAGAATTGGAGATTTAAGTTGTTTCTAAACAACTGCAGATTCTATAACTTGTACCTAAGTACAAGTTATTCTGATGTGTCACCACTTCACCAAGGTATGGAAGAAGACCCAAACTGTCATCCTTAGATGAGAGGAAATTGTTAAAAATGTCCATAATAACTAAAATCCCATGAACTGGAAACTGTTGGAAAGACACCCCTGCTCCAAAATCAAGACCTTCAACCTCAACTGAAATTTGCAGCTGCCCACATGCACAAGCCAAATGCCTTCTGGAGAAAGATTTTATGGTCAGACAAAATATAGATTGAGCTATTGGGTCACAATAACAAATAATTGAGGCTTTCAAACCTAAGAACACTGTGCCAGCTATCAAGTATGACAGTGGTAACATCATGCTCTGGGGCTGTTTTGCTGCCACTGGATGGAATAATGAAGTAGGACTACCTCTAGATTCTTTAAGTTCACCTCAAATCAACAGCTGGATGTCTGAAACTTGGACATTGTTGGGTGCTCCACCAGGGCAATGATCCCAAACACACATCAAAACTGTTTTTGAAATTATGTGAAGTATATCAGAGATACTAGGAAAAGTATCAAATTCAACATCTAAAAGATAAGAAAGATTCTTTGTTCAAATATGTTTGGTGATCCCAGTTTTTCTGAAGACTTGTCCTACTTTTACAAGATGCCTTGAAAAGTAATCAAATAGAAATCACTTTGGCTTACTCCGAGAATGAGCCTGGTGGGTCTTTGTCCCAGGGCGATGCAGCTTTCTCTTCAGTTCATCAAATAAATGACCAGATGGGCTTCCCTTGCCACCACTTCCCTTTTCTCCACTCTTCTTCTTTACTGCTCCACCTCCACATTTCATGGATTTGAACTGGTCTGTGATTTCTCGTAGTGTCCTGTTGATCTGGAGGTCTGGTCGCTTCTCAAAGGTCTTCTTACACAGAGGACACCGGAAAACCTGGATGGCAAGAAGAAAATAAGATGAAAGGAAAGATGAACGCAAAGAACAACAGAAAGAGAAAGGACATGGGAGATGTGGTAAGTACATAAGAATGTCAAATAACTTGCCTGCCATAATATGACACAACAGAAAGTAAGGGAAAGAAGAAGGGAAAAGAGAATCAAAGGAAGGACCTTAGCTCCATCCCAGTATTTGTTGATGCAGCGCATGCAGAAGCTATGGCCACATGGTGTGAGATGAAGGGTTGGTAAAGACATCAAGGCAAATGGAGCACTGGAACTGCTCTTCAGACAGAAAACTGCCATACAGGGACATCCTGTGAGAAACAGAAGAGAGACAAATAATCTTTAGAACAGTCCCAACATGTGGACGATGAGTATGTGTTTTTAAGCAGCATAAAACACTTAGGGATGATTCATAGTTATCAACATTTTCCAAAGCACCCCCCCCCCCAGAAAATTACTGCTGGTATTTATATTGTTGTAAATGGCTTGCGGACCCACTGTTTGGTTGGTACTTGAAGGTGTGTCTGCACGGGAGGGGGAGGGAGAGTGAGAGCTAGAGTCAGAGGGAGTCCCGTTTTGTTGTTGTTTTCGGCGTGGTTGTGGCCCACGGCAACCATTTAATTGTTAATAAAAGGGCTACTTTTCCTGGCAATCTCTCACCATCTTCTTCAATGTCTTAACAGACACTACAGTATATTCTTTATTAATGAGGGTAAAAACAAGTCATTTCTTCATTTTATATATAAGCTCTTCATAAATCCTGTGCACCAGTATATTTACCAATATAAGCAAAGATAAAAGATTTTTTTTTTAAAAAGGAAATCCCTTTTTGACCCAACACCTGAAACCTGAAAACTCCACTGTTGCCGTGTTTTGTGTACATACGTACTGCTTCCCTTCGTACAATGTGGCATCGCCCGGACTCTTTTCGGCACCGATGTGAACAGCAGCACCCCCCACACACACACACGCACACCTGCTGTGCCACATTCGCAGCCTGTTCCTGTCTAATATCGTCAGTAGAGTCATTTTGTGAATTGATGATGGCCTATTTTAGAGAATTCAACGAGGCCTTTGAACTAATCTGCCAGACTGGAGGCCATATCGCTGCACACCATGCAATAGTGCAGTGGTGTGGATGCCTCAGCCATTGCTAGTCAGGCGGCAACTTTCAAATTACATAGACACGACAGACATTTTCTAAATATTTGAAAAGCGTACAGTGGGTTTTACCCCCCTCCCCCCTTTCATAGCTTTGTATGCTTTGGAAAATGTCGATAATTGTGAATAATCCCTTGAGTAATTTCCATTGTGCTGGAGTAAATGATTGAGCAGTCTCAACCACTCGATGTGCTGTAGGCCTGAGGAAGGTGAACACTACCTAGAATCTCCTTTCATGTCTCTCTTCACCAAAAAGGGAAATGTTGAGTACGTGCTTAAGGAAGTCCTTCTTCATATCCAGCTATCAAAATTTTCTACATGTTTCACATTCTGATCAAAGGTGTGTGTGTGTGTGTGTGTGTGTGTGTGTGTGAGATGGCTTTATGCAACTATTGCACTTCACCTTTGCACCTGTTTTGCTCATTATCAGGCTGATCTTACCTTGTTACCTAAACAAGTTCAACATTCCCTTTTAAATTACCAATCAGAAATGTCAGTTTTACAGGTAAATTTAGAAAGCTGTAATTACCTGGTGAAAGTTTGTCAGAGGTTAGACTAGCTTTCCTCAAAACATAAAACTGAGGCTTGTGTAATTTTGTTTTGTTACTTTGTATACATGTTCCCCAAATGGGCAATCCTCCAAAATTTTGTCGAATGACATCAAAATATCCAATTTGATGGGAGGATTTCAATTAACGTCATTCAATATATAAAAAAATACTCTTGAGGGAATCATACTTTTATAAATCTTAATAATATTTGAACTTTGGGCAAGCATTACACATTTGCCATGCAACTAAGCTGAGCCTTTAACAACACACAAGCTGCTCACTATGTCATACATTTTGACCACAGTGTAGGGTTGAATTTAAAGAGCACCCAAGGACAGTGTGTTGTGAATCTATTACCTAACATGCTGATTTATTTATTGTACTGAGAATCAACGCAAAAGTAATGTTAAAATTTAGTTTACTGAGTGTGTGCAGTGCCAAACAAAAGCAGGGTTAAGAGGGTCAAGACGGACAAGTTGATGTCATGAGAAATAAAGGACACCTTATATCAGTCACACATTCACAGACTCACACATATCTTTCCTTACCGACAAAAATCTGATCAGTATTATCATAGCGCTTCAGGAATGTAGTGGAGTGAGATTCTGTCCTGCATTATCTTGTACAGAACACACAGATGCAAATGTATCTCTTTACAGGTAACATTTGAGTTGAAACTGACTCAGATTGGGCAATACATTTTAAACCTACTGTTTTGCAAATATTTAATTCTAAAGTCTGCAACTCTGCCTCATCTAGCAGTGCAGTGAGTAGTGCTTGGACCTCTGCATTGGAGAAACCAAACAGCCACTTCACCTAAACAATAAAGGGCACTCTTTTGAGGACACCAATCTTCACATTTTTGGCCGGGAAGACATGTGGTTTGAAAGAGGAGAAAAAGAAGCCATCTATGTCCACTGTGAATGACGATTATTAGAGGTAGTGGCTTACGACACCAGCTGTCAGTCACTTACAATGCGGTCTTAAGAGTTGTTCACAGACGCCTTAACCCTGACTCACACCTTATTTCTATTTGGGTGGGGCAAGGTCTCACAGTCTGGGGGGGCTGGAGCCTATTCCAGCTATCATAGGGTAAGAGGCAGGGTACACCCTGTACAGGTCGCCAGCCTGTCGCAGGGCTAACGCAGAGAGACAGACAACCATCCACACTCACATTCACTTCTATGGGCAATTTCGAGTGGCCAAATTACCTAACCCCAGTAAGTGCATGTCTTTGGACTGCGGGAGGAAACCCACAGGGAGAACATGCAAACTCCACACGGAGGGGCCTGGGCTTCTAGATGTTATTCTAACTGTGAGGCAGCAGTGCCAACCACCGTGCCGCCCCATTTTCTTAACCACTTATTGTATTTAGGGTTGGGGGTGCTGGAGCTACCAAAGCTATCCAAGCTGTGGGGTATAACCCAGATTCTGTCATGTCAGGCGGTGTGACGGGCAGGGATGGACCCAGATGCACGACTGCGGATACCGGCATAACTTAAAAGTGTTTATTGAGAGGGACAAGAAACAAAACACAAAATCCAGCTGGGAGACAAATGAAGAGCAGAAAACAAAAGTGACACAAGGTAGACCAAAAACACACCAGCGTGGCAACATCAACGACAGACAACAGGCAGAGAAAACACAGGACTTAAATACACCACGGGTTAACGAGGGAAAGTGGAAACAGCAGGTAACACAGCTGAACACGAATGACACTGACAAGACAAGGGGAAGCAAAACTAAATACACTGCACAAGAAACAAGACCCTACCAAAATAAAACGGGAAGTAGGACAAAGGAACAGAGACGGAGACTAGACACAAAACACAAGGAGCTAGAATTAAACTGCAGACCAAAAACCAAAAGAACAAAAAGCACTGGGCCACCGGCCCAGGACCATGACAGATTCCCAGCCTGCCCCGTGGCTGTGCTGTTTTAAAGCCTTCAGCATTTTGGCTGTTGCAACCTTGGTATTATTGGAGCAAGAAGTGACAATAATTTGGACAAGATGGTGGAGTGATAGGCTCACAGCCAAGTAAAAAATATATAAATGATCTGAAACAGGTTTGTGAACTTGGCAAACTAACTAAAAATAAAATCAAAATATATAAAGAAAATCTCCTTAAGAAATGTCCAAGCTAAAGTTTGTCATTACAGCTCACCTGATAACGCTTTGATGGACAAGTTTATTGAGATTCTGGATGACTAGAATCGCTTTCAAAAAGTTCTTTTTTCTATTGTAAAACCTGTACGGATTTTCCTGAATCTTACCCTCTGGCATATGCCCTAAAGACAATAATACCTAAAAGTCTAAAACTAACACTGAAACTAATAAAAAAAAAATATGCTAAAACATTTTCAAACTGAACTGAAAAAGCAAACCCACTCTGGAACTAACTGAAACTAAACTGAATTCAAAACAGGAAATCAAAACAAAATACAAATAAAAACCAGTTACAAAATACAAAACTATGACATCTCAGTTTATCTGCTGATCTCTCTTCCAGTTACTTCACAACCTGCCACATTAATTGGTAGCAGTTCAATTAAAAATCCTCCAAAAGGCCCCAACACCAGAAACACAGTCATGGGGCCAGTCCAGAGACTAGAATTAGTATAAGTTGATGGAAGCTTACAAAACAGCCAGCAGGAACCACACAGAGTTACAATGAAGAGGGAAATTATCTATAGCAACCAAAAGCCAAGCCTAAACCAATCTCTTTCTCCTTTAAAGTTGGGTATTTTAACAGTGGGGTCTTTGGGGATTGACGTTCTTTTGGAGCTGCCCTCAAGTGGCCCCTAGAAAAACTGCCATTTTTTAACACTTGTGTCTCTGATTCATTTTTCAGCCCCAAAAGCTGCTGTTTGGTTACAACTTGTGAAACACTTGCAATACAACAAAACGAGAGAACAGTTTAGTTTTTTCCATTCCTCCTTCTGATGTTGCCTCAATGACTGATAAGAGTTTTGGGCATGTTATCCCAGCATCAGTTTATCTAGCCAAGAGATGCTATCCTTGTACAGCAATGAGCTTGAATCATGTTGTGATTGGTCACTCAGCTGTGTTCACACGTCTTGAGAACTGAGTCATCACAACCCTAACCTAATAGCTAACCCTAGGCAATCAGAATATGTACTTTTTTATTTCAGTATTTCCAAGTCTTGGCAAAACAATCATTCTGACAAGCATCAAGAGCTAACCCCCCCACCCCCACCCACACACACACACGCAAATCGAAGTAGCCTTTCTCCAAGATACAGGATAGGGTTAGGGTTATCACTGGACCTACAGTATACCTCAGAGGGTTAATGGTCACTTGACACACTGTGGTCGTCTCTTAAACAAGAAGTGTTACTGCTCAGCTTCAGCACTAGGAGATGAAAAGACATTTAAAGTGGCTGAAGCAGAAATAGATATTATTTTTTCTTTATTTTAAGTAATGTGACATCTCAACTTTTTCAACTGCTTCAGCAATCAGTGGGCATAAATGGCCTGTAACTCCTCACCTCCAGAACTTTCGAAACTTCAAGCCCATAGTCTTTGACCACAGTGACCACACACAGTAAACTAGAATATCCGAACACAACTCTATCTGGTAGTTTGTCAACAGCAGCAATTTGATATTAATGAACACTAATGTAATGATTTACTACTAGAAATTTTTATATTAGCAAGTGGATCACAGGCTGCATGTAGACCAAAAATCAGAAAGAAATCCAGAAAATTAACCTTTAAAAGGCTATTAGTGTGTATTCTAGATGAACATCTAATTAAATTTGCCAACTTTGCTAAAACCTTTGTCATCGGTTTTCAAATTAGAGGAAAAAAAAAGAAATTATATATGAAATTGAAAAAGAACACACCCATACCCTCTTTTCTCTTAAATTGTTTCTGTAAATTGTGTTACATGTATTTCAGCCTTTTAATCCTGCAAACTGGTTCGCAGCCAAGAGACGATTACAAAGCACAAATACCATGATTGTGCACAAAATGTAACTTTATTGACAAACATCACATCTATAGAGCAAAAAGTAGCTGAATTGAACAATATCACAACAAAGGCATGATTCAGCTAAAACCCTTCAGAATAAAACACTAAGATTTTTCTGCTTTTGTGTGTTTTATATTAGGAATAATTTGACAAAAAAATAAGACTTTATTTTTTTAATAGTCCTTTTCATGTTAGCAAGTTAAGAACTATTAATTTTGATTCCTAAATTTCATATGTCAACACGTCAGAAAAACACTTCAGCCTCCCATTGCAACTTTAAATATTTCCCACACCAGCAATAAACATAAAATAGTCAAAGGAAAAGAAGATACCTTAATGCAGGTAAGGTGGGAAGCACTGAAATCCAGAGGTGCCCTCTTTAGTAGTATCTTGACCGCTCACACTCTCAATTATGAGACATCGCTGCCTCTTAAAAATATATAAAGGTTGGTGCGTGTACATGCATGAGCGGCAATCTCTGGAGTCACACCACGCCCTCTCGTATGTTTCTGTAAATGTGGCTGGACTGGTTAAGACTGTGAAGCACACACAAAAAGTAGGTCAAAGAACATCAGATTTGGTTCTCTGCCTATGTTCATATAAATACTCTGTTCATTAAGTGTCAGTGAAAATAACTGTACATGGTTTGACCAGTGAGACTGTATAATATATGATAAACTTCATTAATTGACTTAGTAATAATGATTATTAGTTAAAAAATGATTTTGGACTTTGGTGATATGAGGAATTATCTTTGTTTCTTATCATGAGGTATGATCAAAAACTTCGGAGAAAATGTCAAAGTTTTAAATCTGGCCTGTCTCAGATATTCAGATTTTGTCATCCTCTGGTACACGAGCTGTTTTCACCATGGTTGCTATTTTAAGATCACTCCGTAGAAGTTGTGTTATGTCCACTTAAACTTGTGCCCCGTGATGGGTGCTGGATCTCCTTGAGGGTGTCAAAATGGTGATCCTCCACAGTTCTGCTGTTCATGATAAAGGTACAGGTATTATTTTTTTTAATATAACTCAATTAAATTTGAATAAGGCCTATAAAGTTCTGCGTAATTTGAAGTGTTGCACAAGAACAATACATTTTTGTATCATTTGGTTGTGCAACACATTCTAAGTGGCCAGCTGTTTAGTATGTCCACTAAGGATGTTTTGTTATTGAGGTTTAGGCATGTCACCACTAACCACATTATGTCAACTTGTCCAACATTTTGAATTTCTGACAACCATGGTGACAGTGTAGGATCAAGTGAATAAGACCCCAGTCAGACAGGCCTAGAGGCTGGTCTGCAACCATTTGGCAAACACTGGTCTTCAGCTGGGATTTTCCTGACATTACTTGCAATCAGAAATGGAGGAAAAGCTACATGATGCCATTTAAGGGCAGCTGGAGCTGTTTAATGAAGCATCATTTTTATATTGAGACAAAGAAAAAAGAAAGGAACTGAATAAAGGTGAACAAAATCATAGGATTTCACAGTATATCCTGAAAATACACTTCCAGAACTTGATATCAGCTATTGGTTGTACTCGTCATTTTCCTGTTAGCTGCTAGGGGAGAATTTGGATCTCCAATATGAATTTATTTATGCAAATAAAATTTAGGACTGTGCACTGGTACAGCTGTGCTTCAAATCAGTACTATAATGCTAATGCCAAAACCTGCACACTCACAGTGAGTAATGAGACTAAAATGTTTACATACAACATGCTACTATGTTTAGAAGGCACAATTTTCCTGCACTTCGGGTAGTGTTTTGAACCCATTTTAACTTGAACTAGCTGCACGCTAATGTGTTTTCAACAACACAGCAATCTGAATTGTTTAACTGCCTTTTAAAAAAAAAAAAAACATTTACTACTTCTGAAACCATGACTGCAACTGAAAAATCATCATTAATGCTGGAATGCTTTCATTTCATTTTACTGAGCAATGAAAATAATTGCAGGCTTTGGGTAACTAGGCCAATAATAACATCATCAATTACCAAGATCAAAACACTCTATGGTTTTGTCACTGTACCAACAACTTTACTGCATGCGGCTCTGTGTGATCAAGGCTCAGTGCTGACATGAAGAATAAAACTACTGTAGAGCTTCTTATCCTCTCATCAACCTGTGCAAGGAGACTCTGTGACTACATTGCTGGAAATGAGCCATGTGTGATTTGGCTGCCTTTCAACTGCTCTTCGTGTGCTTTTTGGTTCTAGCGTGTATTTGTTTGTTTGCAGTTCCTGCATTTGGATCATTTGTCACATTTGTCATTCCTTTCTGCTGACAATGCATTATACCCGGAGGAAGATAAGCACACTCTCAGATAGTGTGCGTCTAAATAAGATGTTGCAAAACAACCTCATTAACCTTTCTGGCAATTCCAATTCAGAGAACAAGTTCCATACAGAAATATTTTTTCTAGAAAATTTTAACAACTTCTTCCAAGAAAAAAAAACATAGTTTAAACAGTAGCATTGTGGTTTACACATTTGCCTGACAAGTAAAGGATCCCAAGAAGAGACACAAATCCCTTTAGGGTTGCAACAAGAAGGGTATCTGGTGTAAAAATCTGCCAAATTATTCATGCAGACATACCAGATGTTGCGACCCCTTGTGAATAAGGGAGCAGCTGAAAGTAGTTTTTAGATTCTCCCCCAGGAAAAAAGCTTGAATGCAGTGCTAAATTTACAGTTTGATCAAATATCTATCTTCAAAAAGTCAGCTTTTGTGACTTTTTGAAGATTTGAAAATAGCACAAGAAGTAGAGCAATGTTGTCACCCAGTAAGCGAACTCTATATTTTCAATTTACATGGTACAGCAACCAGTTGAGTCAGTTTTCTGTGTTATGTGCAAGAACCAAAAAGTCTGATTTATTATCATTTGCTGACAAAGTCAGTGAAGTCACAGTCACTACAGTCACATTTTATCTCACATTTTTTTAATTTGTCGCAGAAAGACTGATTATATTAATTAGTTGCAATAAAAGTTTTTAGGATGATTTTTAGAGTCATCCTAAAATGATGAATGTATTGATAAGTTAACATGGGTTAATGCACGTATAGCACGTAGCTTGTCAATAAGCAGATGACTAGGTCATTTATAAACATTGAAACTGTTTTATTCAAGTAGATATTTACAACAGTTTAAAAGAAAGAAAGAAATACTCAAGAACAAATTCCTCTTATTTGTTCTGCATTACAGTACACTACAGAATGTACTTGGATACTCAGAGGTGGGGTTTTTTCTTGTTTTTTCCAGTGACCCACACAGAAGATATAACCTCAGGTAAATTTCCAGTATTTAATAATCAACTGTACAATCATGCACATTCCACAGTGTCATTTCTGTGTTACTTCTTGGTAAAAGCTAATATACCATTTAAAGCCAACTGATAACTGAATGCCTTCATTGTTGGCATTTAGTTGAGTTCATTCACTGATGACAAGGCTTAACCTGTTGCACAAAATTTTTTTGCTGTCTGGGACTGACTGCAAGTAGTTGTGGTGACCAGCTGCACAGCCTCATGCTCCAGAGTCGGCTGTGTGTCCTGTGCAGCCCCAACCTGTGCAACCTTAGAAACCTGAGCAACCTGATGGTCTTCGGACTGGGCTGCCTAGCTGTACTGTGCAACTGGGACCAATGTCTCTTCCAGCGTCTACTGATGCTTGGCCCCAGCCGGAGTTTCCTCCTCTCTGACCTGCCCAGAGACTCTTTCTCCACCCTGTACCTGCCTTTGCCCTGGCCAGTCTAGAGACTTTCAATTGTTTCTGTACCCCATGTGGTCAAGCCAGCTCAGTGTAAGTCCAAGGAGACCGCATATTCTGCCCAAGGAGGCTGTGCTTGATGCTGAACCTGAGAGTTCTGAGCAAAAGTCTGAAGTTCGTATGTTGCCAGAGTCCAAGTGAGTTTCCTGTATTGTCTGAGCATGTGGGTCTCCACCTCCACTGCCAGGCCTTCGGAGAGGTTCTACCCTCTCCTCTGTCTCTGGTCTTCTGAGAAACACAGTTATGCTGCTATAGGCCTAGGCTGCTGAGGGGGGTCCCATAATGCATAATGTTTCTTTTCATTCACCTTATTTACTTGTATATACTCCACTCTGTATTTAATCATTATTATTAATCTCTGCCTCTCTTCCACAGCATGTCTTTTGTCCTGTCTTTCTCCCCTCAGCCCAACCGGTCGCAGCAGATGACTGCCCCTCCCTGAGCCTGGTTCTGCTAGAGGTTTCTTCCTGTTAAAAGGGAGTTTTTCCTTCCCACCATCACCAAGTGTTTGCTCATAGGGGGTTGTTTTGACTGTTGGGTTTTCTCTCTTATTGTCGGGTCTTTACCCACAATACAAGGCTCCTTGAGGCCACTGTTTGTTGTGATTTGGCGCTATATAAATAAAATTGAATTAAATTGAATTGAATTATATTGAATAGTCCTCACCAGTCTCCTGAGGGTCCCCTCCCTCATCAGCCTCCAGCCATGCCTCCAGAGGGGTCTCTGTCATTGGTCCCCTGGTCAACCCCTGAACTGCTTAGTCCCTGCCACGGGCCACCTAACCAGTCCCCAGACTGCTCCAGAGTCTTGCTCCATCACCAAGTCAGCCCCCTGTACTGTTTTCTGTGTCTTGTGGACTGTTCATGCTTCCTGTTTTTCTTCTTGTTCTGTGTTTCTTTTTTTTTCTTTTTTCTTTTATAAATGTCTGGAGGATGTCCCTTGGAGGGGGGCACTGTGATGGCCCTGGGTCTTCAACCCAGCGTTCTGAGTTCTATATTTTAGTTTTGTTTATTATTGTATGATTTTTGTATAGTTTAATTCCTGAGTTTCAGTTATCTTGCCTCCCATGTTCTCCATATCTTGTTAAGTCCCTTTCAGCGTGTTAGATGGTCCCTTGTTTGTTACTTCCTGTTATATTTTGATATTGTCTCGTCTTGTGTGCATTCCATTTAGTTTTGCTTCCCCTGTCTTATGTTCCCCGATTAGTTACAGCTGTGTTCTCTGGTGTTTCCCATATCCCTAATTACCTTGTATGTATTTATAGCCTTTGTTGTCCCTCAGTGTGTTTAATTTGCATTTGAGCTCCTGAAAAAAGGGAATAATTGTATATATGTGGCTAAGGTTATTCAGCTGGTAATGCAATAGTTTGTTCAAATTAAAGCTTAAAGCTTGCAGTTAAACCCATGTGAAGAAAATTCTGTGTGAAGTGGGTTAAATAAAAACAACTAAAAATAATATCATGAAACCTAAAGCATTCAAGCCAATCATTTAAGTATAACACATTAGTCCATGTAATTAGTTACTTTTGATCACTGCCTCAAACGGTTTAATCATTATCTTTCTTATATAGAACAAAATAAAAGCTCAAGCACTGAAGCAAGCTTGTCTATCTGGAATCAGTATCATGTAATTTTATTGTTTCACATCATATGTACACAGAGGAGCTGCAGCTGGTGAATTGAACATTATGGTGATGCATTTTTATTCTGTTTCTCTTGACAGAATTTGTGAAAAGCTGTCTCCATTGGTCTGTTTCATAGATCTACATGTGCCCTCAAAACTCTTATCAAATAAACACCAACGTCTGGTGGTTATTACTTCCTTTTAGTTTAAACTAAAGAAAGGAGAAGCTCATACAGTACATTTTCTCATAAGCGCTGTCATTGTCATTGCATAATTTTTGAAGGGTGATACTGTGTGAAAATTTACTGTATCTTTTTAAGTGAAGTAAACTGTTCATTAATTATGCAATAATTTGGTTGATGATGTAAATTATAAAAACATGCTAAAGGTTTTTAATAAAATCAGTCCACACTAAAATAAACAATATATAAAAGTGTAAATAAAAAAAATTATATATTCATATACACTTTTGATATACCTCCATAAAACAATTACAAAAGTATTGTGATGACCAGTAACTAAATGAATACAGTATTTTATGGTTATATCAGTTATAAGAGGTTTACATTTCTTATGAGTTTTTACTTCTAGTCTTTATTTTCATTTAATTTACTGTAATTTAAATTCTTTCAACACTAAAATATTGCTCTTTTAGTTGTTTAAAAATGCTTCCCTTTATTTGTTTTCAGTGTAAGTTTAAGTGTTTATTTAATTATTTAATTTTATACTGGTTGGTTTATAGTGTGACCATCTATTGGTCAGTGGCGGATAAATGTAGTGGCATGATGAGAAAATACTCAAATAGTATTTATACCTGAGTAAATGTACTCAGTTACACTTACCACTCGACCTATAAAAATGATCATATTACATAGTATGAGAGAGTAAAGACTGATTCATTATCTAAAGACCATTACTACTACAAGAGGAAAATCACATACTGATGTATTAGCTTGTGACAGAGTGTCAAGAGCTGTTTGGTTTTGCTTGTGTCCGTCTATTAGTGTAAAATATTCCTACAGCAGTTTAAATGCACTTGACTACACAAAGTAATCATTTTGAGTAGATGGATGTCAATTCCAAGAAAGAGCAGGATTATCCCACAAAAAAAACATTATTTGCATCATGAACAACATTTTTGCAGTGTAATAAAAACAGGAAGAATTTTTAAAATGTCAGACGTGTATTTATTAAACATGAAACAAATAGAACTGTTTCATTTTAAACAAAATTTCTCTAAAACAGAAATCAAATAAAAACACATTTGTTGGGCTACATTTCTCTACTATGACTGATCAGTTTAGGACAGTCCTGATATACTGGTTGTCAGTCTTCTTAAATAAAAAGAAACTGATTCTTTCTCTCCTCCAAATTTGCATATTGAACTTTTTTTCTTTACACTGCTTGCATGGCAGCCTTTTTCTTCTTTGTGATCTTCTTTTGGATCTCAGCTGTGCTGCTGCTGTTATTGTTGTTTCTGACACTGCTGGCTCTCTTCATCTGGTACACCACCTTAGCTGCTTCATCCGAGAGAGCCTGCTGAAATGGAAATATAGTAGTTAATAGCTAATCTGTGTTTAACCAGTGGTTACTAACACAGAAACAGACAATCCAAAAGTAGTACTGTCCTGATGCAGAATTAAACTAAACTCAGTTTCTTGTTCCAGTAGAACTCAGTTTAACAGTCAGTGGCTAAGTTTAAAAGTCTGATCTTTTCTTCTTTTCCTTTTTCTTTCAATTTTGATAAAATAACATAATTTGATAAGACGATCAATGCCACTCTTCTGTGAAAAAAACAGCAAGCTAAACTAGCCTCACAAGTTTAAATTTACAGGATCGTGGCTATATTGTCACATTTACCATGGAATTGAGAGTGGAATCAATCTTGGCATCAAATTCTTACAATTTATGTGCCAGTAAAAGAAAGAAAGAAAGAAAGAAAGAAAGAAAGAAAGAAAGAAAGAAAGAAAGAAAGAAAGAAAGAAAGGATTACAACTTCTGTTTAGTGTTTATGAATGTCCACAGGATGGTGCTGTTGTATTAGTATTATTTTCCAAATCTTAACTGGTATCTGTTTTGTGATTGGCTGTTCAGTCACAGACAAACAGAACATTAGATACAATGTGACATGTAAAAGTAAAATAAATACAAGCAAAACAATCACAAGTTTATGATATCATAAAAATCACTGCACAGGACAATATTTACTAAGTGCCTTTGTTATTAAGCTAAATCTATCATTACCTGGGATTCTGTGGTAATGTCCTCACAGATTGTTGTCATGGTTTCCATCCAGTTACCATAGATACTCTCCTCCTTCTGGAGTGGCCTCCACTTACTGTGGTATGGAAAGAAGAAGTGTGTTACCACCAACACAATCAAGCTGCATAAACTTGAACTCTAAAACCTAATTCTACTCCATCCATCCATTTTCTCCTGCCAACCCTTAGTGTGAAATGATCAGTTGGTAATTTGAAACGATCCCCAACAGGCTCAGTGAACCCATAGTGCAGGTGAAATGATGTATGTAAATCAAAGTGTGTGCGTGTTTGTATCTAATATCTATTTACTATTTGTTTTGCTACTTAGTGTTATAGGGATTTTTTTTAAAAAGCAAGGGTACACAGAATTGGAGTTTGTTCTCCCTGTGTTTGGATGGGTTTTCTCTGGGTACTCTAGTTTTCTCCCACAGTTTAAAGATATGCATTTACTGTGGTTAGGTTAATTGGTGATTCTAAATTGCCCATAGGTGTGAATGGCTGTCTGTCTCTCTGTGTTAGCCCTGCAGCAGACTGGTAAGCTGCACAGGGGCCTGCCTCTTGCCCTATGACAGCTGGGATGGACTCCAGCCCCCCGAACAGGATAAGTGGAAGAGAATGGATGGATAGCTAGATAATTAAAGGGAAAAATAGATTAAACACAATACCTAGAAAATATATTTTCTATCATATGAGCAATACTACCCTCCAAAGGAAGGCAGCACTAACTACAGAAATAGTAAAATGAAAGAAAAGCTACACCAAGTGTGAATCTGTAATTTCATCACTTTTAAGTATAATTATTACTCAACATAATGTCTAAGACTCATCTAAATGACTACTAATGTAGGTCAATTAGTTTTTAGCAGCGCTCCATATCTTTTTTCTCTATTATGACAAGATTTAATGGCTGTTTCATTGATGTGGTGTCATAAACTTCATTTCTGAAATGATGGTGCAGCTATATGTTCATTTGCAGAAAACAGTGGCTATACTACCTGGGATCTATATGGAGATTTTAACCTCTTTCTGTCACTTCTACAAAGTATTTACATCTATACATTTCTTATAACTTTGATATAAAATATAAGAATAAAAGGTCTGAAGGAAAAGCAGACTTCAGAGTTTAGTCTTCAGTGACTTATGACCAAATGGAGTTTATATTGACATCCTGCTGCTGAATGTCACACACATTGTCATTATTCCTATTTTCTCCATATACCCTCTTCGTGGTTTAGTGGTCAAGGGCCTCAGAGACCCATACCTGACTTGTTGAAGCAGGTCTTGCTGTGCTTTCAGCTGCCTCTGTGCCTCCTGCACTTTGCCCTCCATGGTTAAACTAGCACAGAGCTGAGCGCAGTGAACGCCAAGCACTGCCATGTTGAGTCTACTGGCAGAAATCCGACTTCAGACAGACAGACAGACAGACAAAGGAGATGAGATAAAGAAAGATATAAAAGTCATTGTATAAACACATTTTAGTTGATTCTTCTAAAAGTATTTAATATCCACTTTTTTTACCTGCAGGTGGTTACTGGTCGCTGTTCAGTGATGATGCGAGTGATTCTGTGTTGGTCTCTGGTCTTAAAACTAAGCTGCAACTGGAATGGAAGCATGCCTTTCTGGAGAAAAGCTGGCAAAGACGGTCAAATATAACAAATAAGAGTTTGGATTAACTGCTTTCTGCACCATAAATCATGTCATAATATGGAAAAGTTGACCTACTTTCCATAAAATCAGGTTTTACAGCAAACTGAAAGGTGATCTCCAGCCCTTTGGTGACATTTCCAATCTCTTTCACCAGTCTGTGATTGTTTTCATCCTCATATGGAAAATATCTACAGTGGAAGAGAGAGAAGGGTGAAAATAGGATCAGAAAAGAAAGAAATCAGTATTTTGGCACATTATAAACTAAATATGCATCAAGGTATATACACTAAATTGTATCCACTTGTCTCCCTTCACACACACGTGAATTTAAGTAACATCCCATTCTTAAGCCATAGGGTTTAAAAAGCAGATATAAAATTCACCCTTTGCAGTTATAACAGCTCCAGCTCTTCTGGGAATGCTTTCCACAGGGTTTAGGAGTGTGTTTATGGGAATTCATGACCATTTTTACAGAAGCACATTTGTGAGATGAGACACTGGTGTTGGACGAGAAGGCCTAGGCTAACAGTCTCTGTTCTAATTTATCCCAGAGGTGTTCTGTTGGGTTGAAGTCAGAACTCTGTGCAGGTCAGTCAAGTTTTCCACACTAAATTCGTTCATGCCTTGCTTTGTTTGTCATGTTGGAACAGGAAGGGGCCATCCCCAAACTGTTCCCACAAAGTTGGGAGTATGAAATTGTCCAAAATGTCTTGGTATCCTGAAGCATTTAGAGTTCCTTTCCCTGGAACTTTCACTGAGCCCAACTCCTGTAAAACAACCTCACACCATATTCCCCCCTCCACCAAACTTTACACTTGGCACAATGCAGTCAGACAAGTAACGTTCTCCTGGCAACCACCAAACCCAGACTCGTCCATCAGATTTTCAGACTTAGAAGTGTGATTTGTCACTCCAGAGAAGAAGTCTCCACTTTACACCACTGCCTCCGATGCTTTGCATTGTGCTTCATGATGTAAAGCTTGGATGCAGCTGCTCAGTCCTGGAAAACCATTCCAAGAGGCTCTCTACACACTGTTTTTTAGCTAATCTGAAGACCACGTGAAGTTTGGAGGTCTGTAGCGATTGACTCTGCAGAAAGTTGGTGACCTATGTGCCCTATGTGCCTCCACATCTGCCAACCCCACTCTGTCATTTTTCATGGCCTACCACTTCATGGCTGAGTTGCTGTCATTCCCAATCACTTCCATTTTGTTATAATACCACTAACAGGTGACTGTAGAATATTTAGTAGCGAGAACATTTCAGAACTGGACTTGCTGCGCTATCACGGTACCATGGTATCACGGTTTTGGAAATAAAGTGTACTGTACATTAAACATACAAGCGCATGTCACCACACAAGTCTATGTTCTTATTGCTGTTTGATTTACATACAAAACAGGCTAAAATGTTACTGTGTTTTTTAGTTGCCACTCACACTCCATCAGTAGCAAGCAGGGTTGCTTTGACGCCTGTAGCCAGGACATTGTCTTCTGACACTGATTGAATCTCTCTTGCCACTGTGCCAATGTTGACAATATTTACCTGTGCAAGACAAGGAGCAAGAGTTACAGAAATATGTTCTTCTTTGTGTTTGCTAGTGTGAATTATTTTGTGTGTCTCACCCTTCCTCCGGTAGCATCAGCCAGTTTACCAATATCAGCCAAGCGACAGTCTGTCCCTTCAAAGCTCATTACTGATATTATGACTCTGAAAAAGGAAAAGAAAGAGATGCAGTGTTTTCACAGGATTGTTGTTTGTGGTGGTATTTGGAGTACTGGGAGTGCATGAATGGAGGCACATCTAGTTAGTGGAAGTGGCACAGTGGGTAGGCGCTTGCCTTACAGCTGGAGGGTTGCTGGTTCAAGCCCCTGTCCCTGCACTGCGTGGTGTCCTTTGGCAAGACACTTAAACCACATTGCCTAATGGTAGCGCTGGTCTCTGGCAGCGTGATTGTCTCTGGATTTTTAAATTTTATTTTATTTGGTAGGGACAATGCACATTAATAAACATGCGCCAGAATTAGCCAAAAGGCTATTTTTCATCTGTTGTCCCACGACAAATCGCAATTTGTCTCGCTAAAAAGCAAACAAAGGTTATACAATCAAGGTTAAAATGACTAAACTACACAAATTTAAAAAGAGAGAAAATAGTGATCTGGAACGATCATTTCGTTGTGTGTCTTGTGTGCACAATGACAATGAGTTGAATCTAATCTAATCTAACATCCTTTCTTAAAGACATTAATATAAAAAGCTGACTTTGTGACAACATATGATGGCCTTACAATAATCAACTGCCTCTCCAGCTGGTTCATCATCCTGTAGATGTACTGTCTAAGTGTGTTTAGTCTGTTTAAGTCAAACTCTGGTTCATTTTCCCTCTTTGTGCAGTTCATTCGTGCAGATGTGAACATGGTAATTACTCCAAAACAACTGCACCAAGACCCTGGACAGTTAATTTGGAAGCTTTCTGCTTTCTGCCTCTTATAACCAGGAATGCTTTGCATTCTGGGATACAGCAGCATACCACAGATGTGCAGAGTGCACAAACTATAACAACTAGTTATAAAATGAAACAAGTCTGAACCAAGGTGTTCCTCTAGTCCAGAACACAGCACTTTCTTCCTGTATTTACATTTGTTGCTCCCAACCCAGATACTTCTGGCCAATAAACCGACTGAGCGTTCTACGTGGTTTGTAGTGACGCACTTTGGTTTGCTTGGAGTTTGTTCTAAGGTTTCTTTGTGGGAAACCAATTCCAGTCCCAGCAAAAAGATACAAGTTTACAAACTCATCAGCTGATGTGAACTCTTGTGAAAACTCCCTTAAACTTCCACTGGCGGTGAAGTCATTGCTCTGCTGGAGGTTCTGGCTAGTGTGACTCTCTCGCTCACAACAGTTCATAACAGTTCTCATCTGCTATTGTCCCTGACAGTTTGTTTGAGGCAAGAGACTCTTGGGAGGCAGGTGAATGATAGCAGCAATTACATTTTCAAAATAGGGGCAAGGGGATTGTTCACTGCTAACACTACTGTGCTTATAGATTTAAAAAATAAATAATTTGCCAAAGTACTTGAGCAACTGTTAATATACTTAGATGTCCCACCCAAGTAAAATCTACATGTGGGAAATACTGGGATGGTTTTAATTTTTTATTTATTTTTTAAATGTTTTTCAGAGTAACACATAGTAACACAGACTTGTTTTATAAGCAATATGTGATATTTTTAAAGCCATTTTTACCATTATGAGGTTAATGCAATTAAAAATCAACAAATGTGTATCCTTACCCCTTCTCCACTGCCTCTAGAGCCAGCTGTGTATAGAAATATGGAGTAAAGGAAGAAGGAGTCAGAGAGGGAGCTTGCTCCATCTCACCGAGTCCAATGTTGGCTTTGCCATCAGTACATAAAATGACCTGCAAAACATAACAGCACCAGGACTTTTGTTAATAATGATGAAGGTCACTGCTCCCAGTCATACCAATCATCTCATCTAAATCTGAGCAAGTGATCAAATAAGCAAATTTGCCAGACTAAAATATCTGACCACTCCTTTAGAGGCTTTCACACCCACTCACCTTTGACCCGGGGTACCTTGAAGCCATAGCAACCGAGGCTAATGCTGCAGGACCAAGACAGGGTAGCCCCGTGTTCCCTGAGTCTGGTTGCCAATATGTGGAGAAAACAAAGAGTGTTTCAGACCATAAAGAGGAAAAAAAATGTTTTCCACATTTGTAAAACACTTCTAACACTTACTCTTTGACCCTTTGTATTAGATGATGGCAGGTCTCAGCAATACAGTGTGGAATGTGATAGTTCACACCTTTTTGCCATATGTGGTCATAGTCAACCAGTGCCCAGTCCCTGAGAGTGAGAGGAGTACCAGTACCATCACCATATATTACAACCTGTAAAAGCAGCAGAACGAGATTAGAGAATTGAGTCGAGGTTTCTCCCTCCATCTGCTAAAGAGCCATCTTTCAGAGCATGACGGTTTATCGTGGTAAACAGGAAGCCCTCTCTTGTTTTTACTGGGGCATTATACATGACTGTCAATTACACCATGTACAAAAAAGACAAAAACAGGAAAACGTTCAAAACTCCTGCATTTAGAGATAAATAAGACATTCAGTAGACTGTATGTCTAGTTCTACATTTATGATTTACAAGTACCTCTTATGATTGATTTAACCACACTAAGGTAAAACTGTATGCTATGGTGGATATAGCTATATCTTTGTATTCATTGTAACTTTAGTGACATAATTATACAGGAGACCTTTTTGATCAGAGTACAGCATCAAGTCAGTTAAACCTCTGGGATATTGATCTGGTCAATTAAGTAGCAGAGGGGGTTGTTAATCAGTTTCAGCTTCTTTGGTGTTAATGAAATTAACAACAGGTGCACTAGAGGGGCAACAATGAGGCAACCCCCAAAACAGGAATGGTTTTACAGGTGGAGTTACTGACATTTTTCCTTCCTCATCTTTTCTGACTGTTTGGTTGTTTTTTTTTGCTAGTTTTGAATTTCGCTAGGTTCAGTGTCACTACTGGTAGCATGAGGCAGTAACTGGATCCTACAGTGGTTGCACAGGTGGCCCAACTCATCCAGGATGGCACATCAATACGTGCCATTGTCAGAAGGTTTGCTGTGTCTTCAAGCACAGTCTGAAGAACATGGAGGAGATTCCAGGAGACAGGCAGTTACTCTATGAGAGCTGGACAGGGCCGTAGAAGGTCCTTAACCCATCAGCAGGACTGGTACCTGCTCCTTTGTGCAAGGAGGATCAGGATGAGTATTGCAAGAGCCTTACTAAATGACCTCCAGCAGGCCACTGGTGTGAATGTCTCTGACCAAACAATCAGAAACAGACTTCATGAGGGTGGCCTGAGGGCCTGACGTACTCTAGTGGGCCCTGTGCTCACTGCCCAGCACCATGGAGCCTGACTGGCATTTGCCATAAAACACCAGAATTGGCAGGTTCACAGCTGGAGCCCTGTGCTTTTCACAGATGAGAGGAGGTTCACCCTGAGCACACATGAAAGATGTGAAAGGGTTTGGAGAAGCTGAGGAGAATGTTATGCTGCCTGTGAGATCATTCAGCATGACCGGTTTGGTGGTGTGTGATGTCTGGGGAGATTTATCCATGGCAGGATGCACAGACCTCTACAGGCTAGACAAAGGCACCCTGACTGATATTAGGTATTGGGATGAAATCCTTGGACCCACTGTCAGACCCTGCATTGGTGCAGTGGGTCCTGGGTTTCTCCTGGTACATGACAATGCCCAGCCTTATGTGACAAGAGTATGCAGGCAGTTCCTGGAGGATGAAGGAATTTATATTATGCTCGCCTGACCTAAATCCAATAGAACACCTCTGGGGCATTATCTGATGTACCAGGTTGAACCTCAGACTGTCCAGGAGCTCAGTGATGCCCTGGTCCAGACCTGGGGGGAGATCTCCCAGGACTCATTAGGAGCATGCCCCGATGTTTAATAGATGTCAGGCATGCATACAAGTACGTGGGGGCCATACAAACTACTGAGTACTATTTTGAGTTGCTGCAAACAAGGTGGCATCCTAAAGAAAGATTGCATAACACAACAACAAAAACAATCTGAGGAGCCTGAAACTAGATGACTCGGAATCTACACAGACAATAAAAACAATGTAAAAATAGAGTGATAAAGTTTAAAATAAGGTTGTTTTTTCAAAAAGAAAATGGGTAAAAAAGGTAGCTAAGGCCCTGTTTACATGAGAGTGTTTTCCATGGAAACGCTGACATTTTGCCATCTTCCAAAAATAGCGCGTTCACACAGAAACATTTCAGAAACAATCGCCGTTTACATGGAAACGCAAGACGGTGAAAACCAGGCCACAAGTTGGCAGTGTGGATGTAGGAGTTGCAACCACAATGCGCATGTGTGAAAGCCCCGTTTTCAAAAAGGAGCATTTTCACTATGTTCTCGTTTAAGCGGGAGGCTGAAACACATCAAAACTTAGCCGTTTTCATCTGAAAATGTTCTTGTGTAAACAGGGCCTAAAACATCAGCATCAAATCAAATCAAAGTTTATTTGTCACATGCATGGTCATGAAGGGTACAACTAGCATTGAAATGCTTTGACTACTACTCTTACACTATAGCACAAGATCCAGATAAAAATAGAATGATTTTGAAAGAATATACACTGGAATATACACACTATACACTACACACTAGAATGTAACAAATATTTACAGTAAATATATACAGGGTATATTGTGGGAGGGGGTGCATAATTCAGTGCAAAGACCCCTTCAATCTGAAACAACCATAATGATTGTTGCCATTGTGATAGTTGTGATATACAGGATTTCAAAGACATGAATGCCTTACATTTTTTACTACAAACTCTTATTTGGTTAGGAAAAACTGCTGTATTGATTCTGGAGTCAGATAATAATTATATTTGCAGTAGCAACAGTAAGAGTAGCATGCAAGAATCATTCCTATGATTAATAATCTACTACTACCACTACTACTTCTCCTACCTCATCGTTGAATGTCACCAGAGCCACCCTCCTATGAGGGGACTGCTGCTTTATGGATGATAGCGCCCTGTAGAGGGCTTCCTGCATACCCTGTGAAAACACACCAAAACAGCAAAAACTTTAAAGCAAAAAGTATATACAGCCCAGCCAACTGATTTTAATTTTTTTATTACCAATCAAATGGCAAAAAATTGTCCTCTCACCTCTAGCCTGGATTTGTATGATAGAGAGCCGTTGCTTGATGGAACCTAAAGTAGAGCAAGTACAATAAGACTGATTATTTTCAG
Organism: Pterophyllum scalare; assembly: GCA_024447675.2. Classification (NCBI taxonomy): domain Eukaryota; kingdom Metazoa; phylum Chordata; class Actinopteri; order Cichliformes; family Cichlidae; genus Pterophyllum; species Pterophyllum scalare. The sequence goes on along the minus strand of JAMQGT020009072.1, from coordinate 68,350 downwards.
ATGCAGATTGATTGTGATTTAATGCATCTACAATCATATGAAAAGACTGTGAAAAACTGCGTCCTCCCTTACTGCTTCTGTAAGAATTAACAGGGTAATTAGCAGCAAAGCACTGCTAGTCAAATGCACTTGAATAATTGATCATTAGCAAGTGTGACCACCTCTATAAAAGCAGAAGTTTTGGCAGTTTGCAGGCCTGATGCATCTTCCCACAATCTTCCCAGCAAATTCACCTCAAGGTTAGACTGGGTAATGCTCAAAAAACCCATGAGCTATTTCTCAGACCTAGGTATGCATGTTAAATACTAAAGTTCAGTACAGTTAGACTAAATCAGCATTGTTTGTTTGGAAGAGTTTCCAGGAGAAAGCCTCTTCTCTCTAAAAAGAATATGGCAGCGAAGCTTAGATTTGCAAAGTTGCATGTGAAAAAACTATGAGGTTTATGGAACAAAGTCCTTTGGATAGATGAGATCTAAGTAGAGATGTTTCACCATATTGCACAGCTAAACTCAATACAGCATATCAGCACAGACAGCTCATACCAGCTGTCGACGGTGGAGGGGTGATGATTTTGGCTTGTTTTCCAGCCATGGGACTGCTGCAAAAGAAGCACTTTGCAGTCATTGAGTTGACCATGAATTCCTCTGGCATATCATCTGTCTGAAAGCTAAAGCTTGGCCAAATTGGGTCATGCAACAGGACAACGGTCCCAAGCACAGCAGCAAAGCTCAAAATCCAAAGAATTCAGGTGTTGCAGTAGTCCAGTCAAAGTCCAGACCTCAACCTGACTGAAATGCTGTGGCAGGATCTTAACCCTAAAACACTAATGTGAGTTTTGGAACACTATCACTCTTACTTTCATGTGGGTGAAAATCACCCAGTATTAGCACTCTAGAGTTAAGAGAGCTGTGCATAAACAAATGCCCACAAACCTCAATGAACTGAAGCAATGCTGTAAACAAGAGTGGGCCAAACTTCCTCCACAACAATGTGAGAGGCTGAAGTCACACAGAGAACAGTTACTTTAAGTTATTGCTGCTAAAGGTGTTTCTCCCAGCTACTGAATCATGGGGTGTATTTAAGACTTCCTTACAAGAAGACTTTTTGCAACCATAAGGGTCATCTCCTGCTGACCATTAAAAAAAAATGCACATTTAAAGCACATCCATGTACAGACTTGTTTTTACGTTAATATATTAGTGCTAATGAGTAACATATCCGAATTTGCCTTCCACACACCTCTGTTGTGACGCTCATACTACCAGAAATGTCCACACAGAAAATGACTAGTGTGTCCTCCAAGTTCTGGTAGTCATCTTCGCTCTGTCTGGGCAGGTAAAGGTCATCACTGCGCACACCTGCTCGCTGGCCAATACACAGTGTAGCCAAACCCTCATCTACACTGTTTTCACGTCCACAGAACTCACACTGCCACGCCTGCACGAGAAGGAGAGGATTTGCTTTCATTGGTTTTAACTACCTTTGTTCCACTGATGTGGAAAAAATAAACCAGAAAGGAAAAAAGTGAAAACACAAAATAAAACAAATCATGCAGGAATTAAATTACCACTCACGTTCTTCTGTAAGGAACTCAGACATGATAAAGCAGAACTACATTTCCCACAAATCACTGGCTTTTGGAAAGTCTCCATGCCTGTGTCTGGTAAGAAAAGGAAACAAAGAGAGTGATAAAAGCAAAACAGGCCTTGGAATGAAATGTGTTTGCAAGTGTGCATCCTCTGACCTTGACTGATATCAACCAGTTTTCCAACACCAAGTGAGATGATGTTGACATTGGCCTTCAACCTGGTTACTCCTTCCAGCTTGTCAACTGATGAAACATGACAAAGGAATGAGGGACAGAAACATTAAATATGACTTTATGGAAAGGAGAGGCAAACCAAACTCACGCCTGGGAGGGACAGGAGGAGGGAGGGATTTAGGAGCAGGTGGAGGCTGAAAGGAGGAATTGTTGTAAAGAGGAAGGGAGGTAGGCCGAGGTTTCCTCAGACGACGAGGGGGCAGCGGTGGAGGAGCCGCGTCTGTAGAAACAAGGAAAGACCAAACAAATGAATCATGTCTCAACATCAGTGAAATTAATTAAAGATCTGTTGTTGAGCATGCCAGAATGTGTAATGCCTTACTTGTATGAGTTCCCATCTATCTACCTATCCTACAAAAGGCCTACAAAAACAACACTCTATCTGTACCAAGTAATGTTTTCCCTGGGACATGTAGCGTAGCCTATCATTAGTACAGTGAAATGCTGGACTAAGGAGGCGCTGGCTTCATTATGTCACTGCAGTCGCTATCTGATTTGCATATTTAAGATCCAATTCATTTAAATTTTGTTTATGTAGTGTGTGTATATTTGTCACACCCAGGACACAATTGAAAAAGAGATTTTAATCTCAGTGTTTTTCTTCCTGGTTAAATAAAGGTTAAACAAAAATAAAATTAAAAAAATCTCAACAAACAGTCACCTCAAGGAGCTTTATTGTAAGGTAAAGACTACAATAGCTAAAAGAAAACCCCAACAATCAGAGGACACCCTATGAGCAAGCGCTTGGTGACAGTGGGAAGGAAAAACTTTCTTTTAACAGGAAGAACCCTTTTTCAGTGTTCCTTTAAAACTAGTCTTTAAACATTAAAAGTCTATCACACAGAGCGGTTTCAACCAACTCAAGGAACTAAATGAGATGGCCACAGCTGACCTGTTACTTTAGTCAGCAGCAATTGAAGGTCGTGGAAATAAAAAGCAGTTTTTGTCTGTTTATATTGTTGAGTTTTACAACTGACCCTCAAAACATTGTTGCTAATGTTTTGTAAAAGTCACACTTGCCTTTAATAAGTTGTAGTTTGATATTGTGTCCTGTAGAGTGCAGAATGAACATTTCTAATCTGCATTGTTTGTTTCTTCTAAAGTGATTGCTTGCTCTATAATGTAAGTTGCAAATATTAGCTTGCATGGCAAGTCTTTTCCTTTTTAGGGGGGTTTCTTCTAAAATCCAGGTGCATTTTATTAGCCGACAGTACTGTGCAAAAGTCTTGAGCCACCACTCTTTTACTTAAATCTTTTGCTAGGAAAATCTGAAACAGATCAGCAATTTATTGATATTGATATAAGGTAAAAACAGAGTCTGTACAATTCAACTTACTTGAAAGTCAATATTTGGAATCTTTATTCTTCAGTACAGTCTAAACTCTCTTAGGCAGCTTGTAATTTCTTTAAGTAGTCTTCAGGAATAGTTCTCCAGGCTTCTTTGGATGTTGGCTGCTTTTTGTTCTGTTCTTTGTCAGTCCATGACTGACAGTGCTTTTTTATCCAGGTATGCTTTTACTGCCTTGGCAGCATTTTCTACAGCCATCTGTAAAGCACTGTCATAGTTTGGGGGGGGGGTGCATTTTAGCCAGTGGTGTTGGAGATCTTGTCAAAATTGATGGAATTATAAACACAGAAAAGCACTACCAGATTTTGGTCCACCACACAATACCATCTGGAAAGAGCCAGATTAGCATCAGCTTAATTTTTTCAGCATGACAAGATCCTCAGCACTGCAGCGCCAAGCCATGACAGAGCCTCCACCATGTTTTACAACTCACTGTGATACATCTCTCCTATTCTCTTCTGGGGTGGCTCTGGCTCAGGAGGCAGAGAAGGCCATCTACTGACTGGAAGGTTGGTGGTTTGACTCCTGGCTACTCCAGCCTATATGCATGGGTAAGATACTGAACCCCAAGTTGCTCTCTGTACATATTGACAACAATTTGAACCAAAACTGTCAAATTCGGTTTCATCACGCCATAAATCTGTTGCCACTGATTTTCAATCTAGTAAAGTGGAGGGGATTTTTTTCCTTAACTTGAACCGTTCCTTGATCCTTTACCTAACCAAAGACTAAATGAAAACAAAAGTAAACAGCAAGTGAAAAGAGAATTGAGCCTAAAAGTAACCGAACTCTAATTCTGAAAGTATGAAATAATAATGTCTTTATGCATGCTCAGTCAATCAGGAAAGGAAATCCCAGAAAGTGGGAGAAACATTACGTCACTCATCCCGATGACTTCCTCAGCCACAGCTGACTTCAGTTTTCCTCAACCTCATAAACGGTACGTTTGCATAACATTTGAAACTAGCACCACTGACGAACAGTGGGCCATGAGCTCAGTTTCATGATTAATAGTATGACCACTGATTAATGGCCATGAGTACCATGTAGGGGAATATGTGTGTATGTGTATATATATATATATATATATATATATATATATATATATATATATATATATATATATATATATATAAACAGTGATTCGTGTTAAGAATTGAATAAGCAGTAATATTTATTCTCTTTCTTCCTTTCATTACAGCCACAGACATGACATTGTGTTGGTGAGAAATGCGGTGTTACTGAGAATGTGGGGTGGAAGCAGACTGACACAAAATGATTTTTAGTTTTATCAGCATTAACTGTCGCACTTTTTTTAAATGTCTTGTAATTAAATCTGATATATTTTTCTCTGTGCGGACTTTCCCCGTTGAATTGCTATCTGTGCATCTCCTACACAGTCTCTGTCTCTCTGTGTCTTCTGCATTTGCAAGCATGCCCACACACTCGCGTACGTTACTACTTAATATGCTTTCCTGTTATTTCGCTGCAAAGCTCTTGAGAATTTAATCAACTGTCATGGCAGAAAAACAACAGTTCGGAAACGTCAGTGTCATGAAAGCTGCATGCTTTGTGCACATTTTTGCAAGTGCATGCACAAGAAAATTACCTGCTTGCTGCTTTACCGGCACTATGTTGTCGTACTCAGGGCCCATAGGAAGAACGCCTGTAGATGGAGGAAAAAAAAACCTTCATTATAACAGGCTTAAGCAGTTAAGCACGCACTCTTCCGTCTTGGTGAAATGCACTGAGTGCAGACAGAAGCAGACTGTTGAGCAGATTTGGCTCAGATACCAACATGTCACACGTGGAGTGTATTAGAAATGTTCTAACTATAGCAAACGTGTGAGCATTATGTGACATACTGAGGAAGACAAACTTTGTTAAACTCACCTGATCCATCTGGACTCCAGTTACAAACAACATGACTGCAGGCAAACTCCATCTGCAACACACAAGCACACAAAATCAATTGCAATACCATTTAAAAGACCTGCAAAACTCATTGGGGTTTTATCTTCAAGAATCAAATGAATCAGATGATGGTGACAAAGAAAGCGAGAAAAGCTGACATATCAGTTATGTGATTGTAGCAGATGAGCTTCGTGGCATTGTCAGGGTGTTGTCACCATGGCAGCTGTTCCTTTGGTTTGGTTATTTTTCTAGTTAACAGGTGGCTGAGTAAAACCATCAAAGAAAACACTTCCTGTCATAAGAACAGGGAAGCAACAGAACAGCACAAGAAGTAATGGCTTCATGGGGGTGAACTGCAGGCATGAGTGTGAATAAAAGCTGGCTTCACCCTTAATTAGTGCATGCATTTTTGTCGAGTTTGTTTAAAGTACAGTTGCAGGCGCTAAAACGAGAGCTCAGAGCCAATATGTGCGAATTCAACATGAAGGAAGTGGCAGGGTTTAATGTCTTGAGAGCTTTACTATTAAATTATTAACCAGATTTAGATTTTTAACCAGCCCGTGGTCACAGACTAATGAGCATTAACAGAGTCAAACGGAAAGCACAAGCCTCTAACCACAACCTTTAAAGACAACAACCAAAATCTGTACTCATCAGGCTAAATCCATTGCTCTAATGTGAGTCCAAATTACTCCAGAATGATCTCACGGGCCTCTCAAACCTGCACAATTTTTTAAAAAAACAAACAAAACTGACAGATTCAGCTAACATGCATGTGTTTGGACTGTGGGAGGATGTTGGAGAACCTGAAGGAAACCCACAAAGGCACTGAAAGAATATGCACGCTCCACACGGAAAGACTTCCTGTGAGCTGACAACCAAACCGCTGGACCACCCTGCCCTGATATGACCGCTCTATCCTGCTGTCTTGCCCCTAAAAATGTGGGGAAATAAGTCAAAGAGCCCAGGAAGTATGTATTTTTTAAAATTATATTACATTAAGCTCAAAGTTAAAAGGAGGAACGTGTTTAAAGATTGAAAGTTAAAAACAGCCTTCAGTGTAAAGCAGCTGTTTGTTGGAGCTTGTTTTTGTGTTACCATAAAGCTCCATGTGCACACAGAGTAAAATATTAAAGTTTCTCACTTCGACAGCTCCCCTTTTACTTCTTCAGATTATTGCAGAGTGATTTGAGATGACATTTTGCACAATTTTTCACAACTTCTTTCATATTTATAGAAAAGCAATCGCTCAGTTTATCAAAACAACTACCATCGGCACTGCTGACAAACAAAAATTCTGATCTATTATAAATGAACACATAAAGTAGAAGAAATCAACAAAAATTAAACCTGTATTATATTAGAATTATAATAAATACTGTCTTTTTTCAGATTTAATTGAAACTGGACACATTTTAAGGGCAGAAACGCTCAAAAAGGAAACTGTTTTTACTGTGTCATGGCAGGCTCATTATTCATTAGTCTGTCTTCACACATACCGACAAACACAGTGAAGCTCAGGTCATCATGACAGAATAATATTAACACAGGTCTTCTTGTTTTTTTAAGAAAAATAAATAAATAAACAAAATTCGCTACAGCTGAGCAAAGTTAAACCTGTCCTGCCTGATAGGACGAAAGCTACCAAGGTCAAGTTACTTTATTTGTACCCTAAGAAAAATTGTTGTGCAGCATTAGTGAGTCAGCTCATAAAAATACAGATGTGATTAAAAAAGCAAAGACACAACATGTTAAAAACAAACAACACAAGAACAAATGGAATAAAAAAACAAAACATGATGAGAGACATAAAACATAAGAGCATTGAAAACATACACAGGATCCACCCATTCTCTTCTGCTTATCCTGTTAAGGGTCGTGGGGGTCCCAGGTGTCATAGGGCGAGAGGCAGGGTACACCCTGTACAGGTTGCCAGTCTGTCGCAGGGCCAACACAGAGAGACAGACAACCATTCACACCTATGGGCAATTTAGAATCACCAGTTAACCTAACCCTAATAACCGCATGTCTTTGGACTGTGGGAGGAAACCCACACAAACACAGCAGAACATGCAAATTCCACACAGAAAGACCCCGGCCATGGTGGACTCAAACCTAGGACCTTCTTGCTGTGAGGTAGCAGTGCTAACCACCATGCCACTGTGCTGCCCTAAAAACGCACCATGTGGTTAAAATTTGTTAAAACTTATGGCTGTAGGACCAAAACTGCTTTTATAACATTTGGTTTTACATTTGGGCATTTTATGTCTGCGTCCTGACCGGAGAAGCTGAAGCTCACAGTTCAGAGGGTGAAATCCTCTGCACCTGCCTGGAGCACAGAGAACTGCAGCTCTCTTGTCAGCAGTGTTTTGTCAGTGTTAAGAGACGAGTTTTCCGAGACAATGCTGGTTCCCCTTTTTTTATATACAGCTTCACATTTTGCCTCAAAAGTCAGTTTACTGTCAAAAATGGTGCCAAGATATTTGTACAAGCTCTTCTCATCTAACTTGCAGCAATACAGAAAATCACAAAATGGTAAATAATACAAAAAAGAAAGATTCAAAAATTAAATCATCTACTTTGAATCACACTAATGTTAAGTTTACAAATAAAGTGTGCATTTTACTCTGGATTATCCCAGAAGCATTTCTTGTCATCACAGAGATTTAAATTCCTGAGAGTTAAGAATGTACAGTGTGAGGCAGTTTGCTTTCATTCCCATGGTCCATAAACTGCAAATCAAGTACAAATGATTAAAAGAAACAAATCCGCACCTCTGTACTTCTCAGTGTGCAGGCAAAAAGCTGTATGTCAACATAAGTAAGTTAACTCAGAAAACTGACACTATATTACATTAAGCTAAATGCACTGGTTTAGATTGGGTAAGGAGATTGTTTACTTTTTCAGTGTACAAAGCAAGTTAGCGAGCATACCCGGGAAATCATTTCCTGAGTTTTGCTTCCTTAAATCAAAGAACCTCAGTTACGCTAAAATGTTATCAGCTCACTAAATCATTCCAGGTTGTCCTTGGAATGCCACACAAGTTGAGCTGCGTGTTTCTAAAATTTATGACAGAGTTGCTGCAGCTGTTTGCATCAGTTTAGGTACCTGAAGTATCGATGCCACAGGTCAGAGGAGAATGGCCAGACTGCTTTGAGCTGATAGGAAGGTAAAGATAACTCAAATAACTACAACCAAGGTATGCAGAAGAGCTCTCTGACTTCTCTGAACAAACAGCATCTCCAAGTTTGAAGCAGATGGATTACAGCAGCAGAAGACCACACTGGGTGCCACTTCTGTCACATGGTTAGAGTCAGAATTCGGTGTAAACAACATGAAAGTATCCATCCTGCTTTGTATCAAAGGTTCAGGCTGGTGGTGATGTAATGGTGTGGGGGATATTTTTCCTTAATGTTTCTATCTTCTGATGGCCGCTTCCAGCAGGATAACGCGCCATCTCACAGAGTTCAAACCATCTCAAACTGATTTCTTGAAAATCACAATGAGTTTACTGCACTCAAATGGCCTCCACAGTCACCAGATTTCAAGTCAACAGAGCACCTTTGGGATGTGGTGGAGCGGGAAATTTGCATCATGGATGTGCAGCCAACAAATCTGCAGCAGCTGTGTGATGTTATGTCAGTATGGGCCAAAACTTCTGAGGAATGCTTTTAGCACCTTGCTGAATTTATGATACGAGGAATTAAAGCAGATCTGCAGGCAAAACCAGACCCAGTGCTAGCAAGGTGTACATAATAGTGTTCAGCGCTGTTTGTTAAACAGTTTTTGTAAATGACAAATGAACCCTTCCTGCTGCCATCTGTTAGTGAGTGAATTCTTTACCTTAAGCATATTCAGGTCTGAAAAGTGGAAAAAACAGGGGAATATTACTTTTGGAAACTTATAATAAGCTATCAAAAGTTAACAAAGGCATAAACACACGATTTCCTTGTGCCTGAGAATGAAAGCTGTGATGCTAGTTTTATCATCGATACACACACACACACATATTACAATAAGAAATTAGTTACCTTTGCAGCAGTCTGAGTGCAGCAGTCTGACACAAACTGAAAGTGTCCAATGCAGCAGGTTTCTAATATGTGTGAGAGTGTGGGCGTGTTCAAAGTCTAAACAGCAGCGCTTTGTGCCGATGTCTGCCAGGAAGTCGGTGCAGAGCTGGCTTTTTTTTGTGTTCTTTTGAAAGAGTGTGACAAAAGTGGAGGGAGCACAGGCAAAGTCAAGACTTGCATCTGCATGTTTTAATCATGGAAGATCACATGTGAAGATATAACGTTACTTACAGACTGTAAGCATCCTGAGTCAGCTGCCCTCTCACTTTGTCGAGCAGAGAGAGTAAATTACCATTACACATTATATATATATATGCATGCATAATATGTAGTAATTTTATCATATAAGAAGAGTAATATAAACTACATTTAATATGTATTATGCTATACAGCATAATGGAGCAAGAAAGAAAAAGGATGGATGGATGCATGGAACTAAATTTCTTCTTCTGTTCCCTCTGGATGAGTTTTTCCCAGTCTGGGAAAAATGTTAGTTTGCATTTGCAGCACACACAGTCTGACTGCAGTCAAATAGTTTTGTTTTGAGGATTGTCTGACAACACAATGACAAGTGGTGCAGATCATCTGTGTGATAAGCATTTTTCTTTCATTACATAACCTGCTGATTCCTTTTGAACCTCTAACCACGGGAGGTGTTAAAGCCACAGATGTACTATGAAGATTGCACTGCTGTAAAAAAAGGTTGCCTTGTGTGAAGAACATAACCGATTCAGAATAAACGAGCTCTACAGGCCTCAACACTGATTATGAGCTGCAACAAAGTGATCAAAGTGAATTTAAGAGTCACCGTATTGCAGTTTGCATTAGCTAATGCCTTCACTTATTGCAGCCTTCAGGATTATCATTGGTTACTACCATTCTGCAGGAAATGCAACAAAAGAATTTCCAAATTTTTCTTATCTGAATTATTCTGACTTCAGTCACAGAAAGTCTTCATAAAGTTGCACCAGAACACCTCGGCAGCAAGAAGCAACGATGAGTGGAGCAACTGATCACAAGTTAAAAATATTTTTTACATATTCCTTTAAAAATAATCACTGTAGCCACATGAAGTGTAAGTGTAGTAGAACTTTGAGAACACCACGGGCCTCTCGTTTCCAAAGTTCTTACAAACCTGGGGATACATTTTTAAGGCAGGGTCTAATTATATGTGCCAATATGTTACCTTATGGGAAATGTGGCAGCCTTAGAGCTACTAGAGCGCCACCTGAGCCGGTTTCAGGTTTATGGTGATTTGTTGCCACTGTTGTGTTCACGAGTGAGTGAAGAGAGGTGAGCGGGAGACTGGTAGATGTATTGGGCCTGCATCTGAAGTAATGTGGATGCTGCACTGCTCCATCGTGTTGAGGACAAAGCTGAGCGTAGAAGTGAAACTGTTGATTGACTTGTTGATTTTGCCAATCTACATTCCTACCCTCGCATATGGCCACGAGATTTGGGTAGTGACCGAGAGAACGAGATTGTGGGTACAAGTGGTGGAAAATAAGCTTCTTCCAAATGGTGGCTGTCTAGGATGTGTCCTGGACACTTCCTGGGTGAGACGTTCCAAGCACATCATACCAGGAGAAGGCCCTGGGACAAACCCAGGACACACTGGAGAGATTACATCTCTTGGCTGGCCTGGGTTTTCCCGGAGGAGCTGGAGGAGTTGACTGGAGACTCCAGATAAGCAGGAAAAAAAAAATGGATAGTGGATTCTCTTGTCACCTGCACATCTCTTGGCGCATCTCTTTTAATTAGAAATATCAAGACTCACCAACATAAATCTATTCATACAGTTTTCCTTTATGTATTTTATTAGTAGAAACTAGGAATGTACACTTCATGATTCAGCTGCTCATACAAAACTCTCCTGCTGCTCATATGCATTCAATGTAATAGATTTTAAAGACAATACCTGAGTTATTTTTACCATGTAGCTTCACACTGCAGATTTTACATTTTTCCTTTTATAGACTTAATTTAACAGTTTGTAATGACTCACTGTGTATAGCATGAAAATTAGCTTTCAAAATTGTGAACTATGCATAAGAGTTTTTATTTTATTTTATATTAAATCACTCTGGCTTCACAGTGTTGATTAGGTAGTATTAGCACTCTGCTCTTTTCCTGGTTGGTGTGTCACTTCTGCCCCTCGAGCACTTCCAGGACAGTTTTCATGATGGTGGCTACAGCCACAGCTCCGGGGTCGGGCAGGCTGACCAGGTAGGGTGAGATGTAGCTGGCTCGCCCAGCCTTTGCTGTTAGGTTACGAGTTGCCGCTGCTCCAGAGGCAGCTTTCTGTGGAGTCGGAATGAAAAGGAACACAATGAAGAAAAATCTAATGGGTCAGCAGTGCAACCACATCAACAACAGGTGGCAACGTACCTCCACAGCAGTCTGTAGCACAGCCATGTGTCCACCAGGTGGAGCTGTCGTCAGCTTCATCAGTTCATCGACTGCAGGACACAAAGCATCCAGCTACAGGGTGAGAGAAACAAGAGATTCACACTAAATATATTAAGTAAATCAGATAAATACGTTTTTTAAATCCACTTCTTACCATTGTTCTGTCCCCGGGGGCAGCGCCACCGTATCTAGAAGAAAGTTAACATTTAAAGGCAGACCTGGAAACTGTATGGAAGTCTGGAGCTTCAGTGAAAAACAAAGTGGACAATTTTGACTTCTTCAAACTGTGATAACCTCTACACAGCCCAATCACTCATGTTTACAATGCAATAACAAAATAATTTGAGGTTAGAGAAGCTGGCTGCAGTACACTCAACAGGAAGTGCATGCTTGGACGGGCTGGGGATGAAATGGGACAAACTGTCCAAATCTGATGTAGGAAAAATGTTGGACTTTTGAATTGGCTGCAAGATGAAGTGACTGAAATGAACCCAGAAATTAAATTGGCCTTTTTTCACTGCATTATACACCAGAGGGTGTTGTGCAAGTCAGTGCTAAAAATTAACAAATAGTTCACTTCATCATTAGGGCAAGAGCACTGAATCACAGTGTTAAACCTTTGGAGGAGAACGGCAGTGAACGTGGTGACATAGGCTACCACACAGCTGTCAGGAGGCTCAGCCTGGGCAAAGAGTACGGGACCGGAGAGCAGAAATTTGAGAAAATTAGAGACAAGGATATTCCAGAGCTCTCAGATGCAGAATGGAAGGCAGATCTTGCATTTGCTGTCGATGTGACTGGACTAATGAATGAACTAAATACCAAACTGCAATGAAAGCACATCTAGCGTACCAATTGGAGAGCAACATGTCAACAGTGCTGATCAAGATCAAAAGCTCTGAAATAGCAGTCAAATGGCCACGTGAAGAAGACTGAAAGAAAGGCACTCTTATTATCAAACCCTACTTCTTCATTGCTTGTGTCCCAGCGTTCATAGCACTGGCCCAGGCTGCAGCGTCGCTCCGCCCCTCGGTGACATGACCGGCCGCCGCAGTGAGGAACAGACTGTACAACTGAAACATACTGAGCTTTAGTATGTGTGCGTGTTCTGATTACAGCAGAATAAAGCTATCAAAACCACTCAACCACCAATAAACCCACCGCTCCTGAAGACCCGCCCATTCTTTCCTGCACCAATCCAGCGAGGATAGATAAGAGTTGCCCAGGGCAACCGGGAACCACATGACTCTGGAGCCACTCCTGAATAGCTGAACAAACATCTTCACTATTTTTGCAAGTCCGGTTTGAATACACTGATGATTCTCTTTACCATTTCTTACCTCTAGCAGCCTGAGCGTGAGTGTTCCCGCAGTCTCCATCCCCAGAAGCACGGTCCAGGGAATTGAGTTCTTCCTGCTTTTCCAACAGAGTGGAACAAATCTTCTCCAAGACTTCACACATCACTGGACTCAGTGGTCCTGCCAGGAACAAAATTTTAAAAAATTGCCCCCCCTCCCCCTTTCCCCTATTTTATTAGCATATAGCTAAGAGATTATATACAGGCCTAAACAGTAAAAGGTAATGAATGTCATGTGTCCCAATTATTTCTAATATACCTTCAGATATTGAAAGTACTCCTAGAACACATAATTCCCTCTATTAAAATAGAGAAATGTTCAAGAAGAAAAGCAACCATAATTTTAGCTGCAATTCCATTAATGACCACTAGATGGCCTGACAAAATGAAAGGACATGCACGTTTAAAATGTCAGTTTCTCTTATTAATATTTGTTCAAAATATTAAGGATTTCATAGAGTTACACAAACAGATGCATTTGCAATACACAAACCCAAAATAGGTTATGAACCAACCTTCAGAATGTTTCTCCTCTTGAGGCTGTTTGCTGGCTGTCAGTGGCTCTGTGATGTAGCTGCGTCCACTCGAGCACACGCCGCTGAGGTTCGGCCAGGCGGGGGCACTAGTCTTAGCATCTGGGTTGGATAGAAGAGGTACGTGTGGGTTTACTAGTAGCATTTGTAATTTAAAGCTGTGTGTGTGAACCCATACGAGTGTGTTTATTTACATCACAGGCATGAATGTCACGGTAATTTGGGGATTTTTAATGATTTCTTTCAACTGTTCTTTTCCAGGGTGGAATGATCGTGCGGCATCCATTTTTAATTACTGGGGTGCACAAGTGTAAATTGATTTAGGATTTTCCCTAATCCACACAGGCTCAAAGAATATGCATACACCCCCACTAATATTTGGTTAAATGTCTCCTAGCAAGTGTCACTTCGACCTTCAACTCACTTCAGACTTCCCATAGCCAGGCTTCTGGCAGAGCGCCCGGCTGGCCCAAGTGGATGAACGGATCACATATGCCACGTTGCAGCACAGGTTCAAATCCCAACCTGTTGCCATTTACTGTATGTCTTTACCCCAACTCTCCTCCCACTTTCCTGTCTCTCTAAACTCTAAAACTATCAAATAAAGCTGCAAAAGGCCAAAACTAAAATAATAATAACAAGCTTCTAGCATAATTTTTGAGCACTCTTCTTGGCAGATATTAGATTAGAGTTCATTAAAGATCGGTTGGTTTCCTGGCACAGACCTGGCTTTTTCATGAGTGCTTGTGATCACGGTCGCCGTTGGAACATTCAGTCATTTCCATATATCAACTGTCGAGCTGTTGATTTGAGGGGAAGTTGAAGAATTTGGAGGTAGTTCTCCATTATTCCATTCACTTTGTGCAATCTACCAGCCGCTACCACCACCATGCTTCAAAGCTGGTACAGTGCTGTTAGGTTTGAAAGCCTCACCATTCATTCCTCCATAGATATCCCCTGTCATTGTGGCCAAACAGCTCAATCTTTGTCTCATTTGACCATCAAACTTTTATCCAGAAGGCATTTGGTTTGTCCATGGGGGCAGCTGCAAATGTCAGTCGAGCTTGAAGGTGTCCATTTTGGAACAGGGGCTTCTTTATTGTTTGAGTTGAGCGACTGGCTGTTACTGCTATGAAGATCATGGCGGGCAAAGACTGACTCTCTGCATACTCCCTAACGTTACGAAAACATCCTCGTGAGTCTAGAAAAGAAACTAAGTGTTTGAAAACTTACCAAACAGCCTCAGCGTCTCTGAGTCGGCCTTCATCAGGGTCAGCGACACCCCTGCCATCTCCAGAGAGGTCATGAACGAGCCGGACATCACCCTGGCAACCACCACTCCACGGCTTTCTGTAAGAGCCACCGATCATATTCCAGAATATCGGGATATGTTAACCACTTGTTCTCCTGCCACCCAAAGCTTTAAGCAGCATTCCCCAACCAATCAAATCACATCTATCATTTTAAGATGTCAGTAGTACATTTTCCTGCTTATGAAATATCAATGTTTAAAAATATTCTGAAGTTAAAACAGTGAATGTGTGAGAGAAACACAGTAAGGCCCACCTAAGCATGGTTAAATGCTTACCACCTCTAAAGTAAGACCACCACCAATTCTGATCGAGCACAACGGCATCGCAGGGGTCTCCGGTATCATGTCGCAATACCATCTCCCTGTACCATGACACCGATGTGGTGCTGCTAATTCCTGGTTAAACCATGCTAATCTGTAGCTTTAATGTTAAAATTAATACATTTTATTAATGACAAATAAAGCCCTACAAGGACAGACTCCTGCATATCATGGGCTGTTAGGTCACGTCACCCATGGCACTAACAATGACCATGTATAGTATGACAGAGGGTTCAGTAAGTGAGGAAGGATTTGACTCCGAAGTGTGGAAGTGGAGTCATATGTAATGCTGTCAGGAGATGAGATGGAGGAGGCTGAAGGCTCAGAGGAGGACATATCAATGTTTGAGGAGCCTGAGCTGGGGCAAAAATATGAAGATAAGAAGCACTGAGTAAGGAAGGGCTCTGAAGTTGTGGGATTCGGCTTCCCTGGCACAAACTGCAGTAGAGGACGCTGGCCTGCTCATATACACCGGCCTTCCATGGTCTCTGCAGACCAACGCAGCCTTGTTACACTCCGTTTAAAAGAGGTCTCACCAGCAGAGTAACAGAAAAATAATCTAACTTTTAACTGATGTGTGCATGTCTGTGTGTGTGTATTCAACTGAAAACGCTTTTCTTTCTGCTCCTCTGAGCTCTCACCTTCTGGTACTATTGTCTGGTCCTCCTCCAGCTCATCTCCTGACTGCAGTTAAGTCTGATCCCTCCTCTACATTTCCGAGTAAGAAAGTCCATGCGCTCTGGCAGCGCAGCCCCCCACAAATGTGGCATCAATAGAAAGCCCAGGATGTCTTCTTGACAGCACAATAGGACTCGTATAGATTGCATAAATGGTGCTTGAAATAAAGGTCTCAGACTCATGCTGTCCACAGAAGAAGACAATTGCTGGGCCTTAGGAGGATAGATAGCAGGTGCAGAGACCTGATCAGGGACTTTTAACTGTTTCAAGCGCTTATTTTAAAATCCAGGTGACCGCGCTTTTCGAGGTTGTAGCTCCTAAACTCTGGCACAGTCTTCCTCAGCCGGGACCGGCTGAATCTGTGGTTTGTTTTAAGCATCTGGTGATAAGTCTTTCCTATAGGTTAGTCTTTCCTTAATCTTTCTCCCATTGTTTTTGACCATAGTCAAAGGATGCATGTTAGGATGAATGCAAGTCTCTGTAATGGAATCTATCTTTAATGCTTCACAAACACAAACTCACACTCACCCAGGCAGATGATGGCCGCTCTACTAACCACGGCCATCTCCAGGCAAGACAGAGCCCCGAGGTTATTCACACACACAACCACACTGTCTCCTGTAGGAAAAAAAAAAACCACACATGGAGCAGCAGCACTAACAGTCAGCCTAATATAGGATCAATGACATTATTTAGTGGACCTGATTTCAGCGGCAGATGCGATTGGCTGCTTGGGTTGGTCATGTGGTCTATCATGGTTTTGACCACCTCATCAGCAGAGGCCACCTGAGTGACAAGATCAGCTGAGTCCATACAGCTCTAAGTTAATAGCACATTCAGGCTGTTGTTCAAATCTGACTCACCTTTGACCTCTTTATTCCAGGTTCACCATGGATACCTGGCAGAGAAAACACTGGTCATTATTTCATCTACGCATCTGCCGTCCTTTCTCCAACTGTGCTTCTTAGATATGGTTTAATAAAAGGGCTTAGTTTAAATGCACATTTCCGTAATTTAATTTTAATTTCCACTGGCTCCATAAATTAAAAGGGGAAGACCACTCAAATCAAAGACCCCTAAATGGAGATTTTTGAGATGCTGAAATTCCGACATCCTCAGCTCATTTGAGTGAACTAATCCTTTGAAAACACTTTTGTTTCATTGATACCATTTTATTGCCCTTAACTGAACTCATGCACCACTAGAGGGTGCTATTCATTTATTTTTCTCCAAAATATCTGTCTGCTGGATGTCAATAATGAGGATTAGGGCATCTAAATTAGATCTGATGTTAAGCAATTTCGCACTAAAATGTGTATAAAGCATTCATTAGCTCAGGTAAAAGTTTAATTCTGGAAATAAAAAGTCTCGAGAGCCAATATCGGACCTAATGTCACTGACTGCTCCTCACTCTCTACTAATCTCTCTCTCTCACAATTCAACCTTCTCCATCTTCCTCTCATCATTCCTCACCCAGCCCGAGCTCCATGTCTCCTGGCGCCAGTTCGAACGTAGGCAGGCAGCCCGGAACGCTGCACGGAGACAGACTCACCCCCAGGGTGCCTGGAATACAAAAGAAGCGTCATTAAGAAAAGTATCCTGTGTTTCCACCAGGTATTAGGTGAAGGGAGCAAATTTAAAAAGAGAAAAAATAAAGACTCACCAATTCCCTTTAAAACCTCTGCCACCATGGGCACTATCTGGTCCAATGAGCAGCCTTCATCTGCTAAAGCACCTGCCAACTGACAGAGGGGAAGACCACATGCTTAAAGGCGAGAGTTTCTATTAAGAAAAAAATACTACATAAATCTAAGCGAAGAATCCATGTCATCAGTCCGAATGATGAAAAATATATTATGCAATGTTTCTGCAACTTTCATTTTTCCCCTTCTTACATATACTGGCAAATGGCTCAGACTGAGGAAATTACTGTGTTAGAGCAGCCAGAATGTGAAAAACAGCCCAGATCAATAAAATAAATACAGCATCATAAAACAAAGTGGCCCTGGAAGGTTTAAAAAAAAAAAAATACACAAAGCCCTCGATTCAATAGAAAATAGGAATAAGGGTTCAATAAACCAAAATTTAAAAAAAAATAAAAAATACAAATGAAGAGTTTAATAAATAAAATAAAATGTAAAATGGATGATGGTATTGTAGGTCTTTAAAAAAGTATTAAAGTTACATGGGAAAGTAAATAAATAAGGGAATTAACAGAAATGTAAATAAATATGTGGCCAATTTAAACAGAAATGTTAATGTCAGATTTTATAAATAATTTAGGAAGGAATTCATACCTTTAAGGGCATATACATGTTATACATTTAATTGACTTTTGATTTTGGCAGTTTCAGTCCTCCATACATTGCATGCTTTTTATCTAAAAAGGACAGTTTCCCAGTTTCTTTGCTGCAACATTATCATCTACCAGACAGGGCAAAGTTGTCTCATGTAGCTTTGGTGCAGCATTTGTGCCATTAAGACATGAAGTATGTTCGCGGTTCTCGGGGAATACTGCCTTTTAACTCAACATACACTTATACTGGTCTTGGTTGAAAGCTACAACTAAGGTAAATAACATGTACAAAGATTGCTGTTGCGTACCTTGTGTATGAAGACGGTCCCACACAAGCCTCTTCTTCCAGCCTTACTGGGCTGATCAAAGGCACAGTCTTCTGCAACTACCACCATGTCAACAGCAACGCCCTGGTTACGAGCCTGCTCTGCAGCCAATCCAAAGTTGAGGCGGTCGCCGGTGTAGTTCTTCACAATGAGAAGGACCCCGGAGGCTCCTGCGTTAGGAAAACTTATTTAAAACGTTTAAACCTGCAGCATGACACAGACTGTATATAAAGGATGGACATGGCTTCCAGGACTGAAAGTAGTAAAATACCTGTGTTCTTTCTAATGGCCAGCAGGGGGCAACTCCTCTGGCTATCCACTGGGATACAGTTCATAGACTGTATTAAAGTCAATAAGAAAATGAACATAACCGCTTTCCTCATGGGTTTATAGCCGCACTCTCTAGTTTAAAGTTTTATAGGTTATAACACAGAGGTAATTTTGTAAATTATGGTCCCTATTAGAGTCAATAAAGAAAGATAAAGTTAGATACACTTTAGAGTGGGCCTGCCTTGTGATTGACAGGTGGCTACCCTATGTGCAGTATCCTCAGTTTCTCAATCAGCTACACCCTTTGCTCACAAGGAGACCTTGCTAACCATTAGATAACGTTACGAAGGCCATGTCCATCTTTTATATACAGTCTTTGCTCCCTTCTGGCAGTGAGATTGCTCCGACAGCTGTAGTTGTAGTCTTCTTTGATGAATTAAGACTATGATAAAACTGCAATAAGACGGAGTCAGTCTGCTATCTGTTTGTGATTGAATGGGTTCGGGTTGAAAATTAACTGCAAATGGTCTGCGATAATACAGCGATTGCCCTGATTGATCAGTGAAAACTGCAAATTTCTTGCTGTCTGTTGCAAATCCCTTGCTGTCTACATACACAGAAACTCACGTCATCTCCTCAGGTTCCGAGTCCAGCCAGAATCTCAGAGATTTGAAACAGAAATTCCTCCACAAATAGTGACATAGTTGGTTCTAGATGTCAATTTAACTGCTAAATGATACAGCTGCTCAGCAACCGTTGCTTTTATATTGGAATATAACCAAAATACAACCACCTGGTATCCAGCTGAGTCCACTACTGCACCCCTGCTGATTACCAACATATTGCAATCAACCTGACTGCATTTATAAATTAGACAGCAATTATTTGTGAACCTGTGAGCCTGACTGCAGATAGTCTGAGTTGGACCGCTGGAGACCGGTTGCTTCAGACTAGGTGGGTGAGGGTGTCAGACCCTCTGTGACTGCTTACAAAAAAATAAATAAAATAAAATTCCAAGCAGTCAGAGGAACCACCAATTTTTCCTAGCTGAAAGGAAGCTGCTGTATAATTTTTACTCAAGTGTAACTAAGACTCAGACACACCATTAACGGGAAGACACAAAACACAC
Source organism: Pterophyllum scalare (assembly GCA_024447675.2). NCBI lineage: Eukaryota > Metazoa > Chordata > Actinopteri > Cichliformes > Cichlidae > Pterophyllum > Pterophyllum scalare. The sequence goes on along the minus strand of JAMQGT020009072.1, from coordinate 48,565 downwards.
AGATTTATGAGCTCTTTTGGCAAAGGCTCAAATATAAAACTCCAACTTTCAATCAACATTTACATTTATTTTTTTAAGACAATCAGTTGCACCACACTGTGCTGTACATGCCCCAGATTTGATATACAAGATCAGAGATTATATATGCACTACCATGTCTCACACACCCCTCCCAAAAAAAAAAAAAACAACTGAAGGACACATTACCTGCACTGTGCAAGGACAGAATGGCAGCCAGGATGCTGGCAGGAGGCGGTGATGCAAACACTCCTCCTGAGACCGCCGCCGACAGCATCCCAGCACCGATATAACCTGAGGACACGGAAAATTGGAGGAGGACGACGACAAATCAGAGCCGAGGTAATCAGAAGTATCCTGTGTTTGCTTTTAAAGAATCAAAGTCCTACCTGCGTGTGCAGGCTCGTGGCCTGAACCTCCTCCAGACAGCAGGGCCACTTTGCCCTTGAGGTTTTGGAGGTCAGACCGAAGCACGACCCTGTGGCCCTTCAGCAGAGAGAGGCCCCCCGAGGCCCTGACGAGGCCGAGGAGAGCCTCATCCACGCAGCTGTCTGCTGAGTTAATCAACTTCTTCTGAGGCTGTGAGGGGGAGAAAAAAAGAAAAGAAAAAAAGACATGCATTATGCTTAAAATTTGGATGCATTTGGCAGAAACATGCCACAAACATGCAAATGCAGGAAATGGTTTAAACCGCCAATGATAATATTCCACATGGGGGTAAATTAGTTACATGTACAGATAATAAAAAAAAAGAAAGAAGAACAATTGAAGAAGTAAAAACACTATAGCACTACTCAGTCAGGCAGCAGCGCCTCTGACAAGTCTTTTTTTTTTTAATTGCCAAAATATAAAGCTAGTTGTGAACCACACTGCTTTAACTGCCGGTGTTGCTAGTTTTCTAATTCATAATCAAGCAGTGTCATCTGTCCTCATTGTTTCAGTCAGCCTCAGAGGCACAGCTGAGATGGGATTCAGCTTTAAAAAGTCACACACAGAAGCGTGCGTATGGATTGGGTTTCTGAGTGTGTGGAAATCACGAATGTCTGAATTATTAAAGTCCAAGGGTCAGTTTATGAGCAGGTGCCACATGCGCCTTTGAGCAGGTTGCCTGCTTTAGATCTACATTATGTGTGTGTCTATGTCAGTGAGTTCTGAATGACGAAAACCTCGTAAACACACGGTAAAATGACAGTTGACAAAAGCTGCACAATAATAATAACGTTTGATTTGCAGCAGCAGCGCGAGTGCAGCTCGTTTCCGTTATCACGGCATGGACTCCGATCCTTAGGAAGTGTGCAAAGCACTGCGAGCTCAGCCAGGCCAGCAAAACGCTGACACTTGATGACAACACATATTAACAACCAGACAAGCGCATATCTTCACTCATGTTCAATTATATCGCTTCAAACTATATAACTTTTTATTACCTCCATCTTAACTTTTCTCTCTCCCTCTCCCTCTCCCTTCAGACAGCAGGCAGAACGAGCAGCATCAAGCTACCTGGATTCAGTCCGGCACCTGATTTAACTCAACTGTGCCTCCAAAATAAAAGCACAGTAGTTTCCTTTCATGTGTATAAGTAGCTTGTGAAAATATAAAATCGATCAGATTTGTATAATGTTGAATATACAGCAAAGCTAGACTGAGATAAGCTAAAAGAGCTCAAAGATGTGAAGCCAGCGTCACACTGATGGTTTTATTTTGAAAACATGAAAGGAAGTCTTGCTTTATTTCGCACGAGAGATTGGAAACGCCGGCCCCTCCCACTTTTTTGTTTCCGGAAAATTGTTAAAATTGGTCTGGACAAATTGGAGCGGAGTGATTTGACATACTCCGCCTTTGCGTCTGGGGGTTTCTGCGGGAAAGACGACAATCAACAGGTGTTTACTGTGAAGCCAGAGTGAGAAAATCTGCGGCTCTTGTTGCATTCTGCAAGTGAGGACTGAAAGCACTCTGTGAAAGTTATTTCCGTTTATTCCAGTTGATTTTATTTGTATAGCCCAATATCACTAATGGAGGTTCAAAGGGCTTCGAATGAGGTCACTTACATGTTAAATCAGTTATTAAAGAAACAAGCAACCCATCAGAAATATATACATACCTATATACACGGTCATACAAATAGCACAGAAGTAGAAATAAGTAATACATAAAATCCTGTGAAACACAAACAGAGAAATATGAGAAAAGAGACGATCAAACAAAAGAATGAAAACAGCTGTTACAGAAGTAACCGAATTCAAACGCCAATGTGAAGGCCCGATGAAGATGGTTTGAATCTGCCAGATTATCAAATGTGGCTTTTATTATTATTATTATTAAGCAGAGCCGCAATGGTGTTTTAAGGGGAGTTAAAGAGAGTCTCTTGACTTATCTGCAGAGTTTCCATTTCTAATTAGAGGTTGGCTGCTCCAGAGTTTTGGGGCATAAATTTGGAAAGCTCCATCCACAATTATTTTTTTGTTTTGTTTTGTTTTGTTAATCCGTGAAGAGTATTGGATAGCTAATGATTTGGCAGTGGAAAAGCAGGGATTTTTAATTGTGATGCAAATTCTCATTCTTTAGTTCATTTAAAAATAAGCCATTAGTTGTTTGTCAGTATGAAGTGTCAGAGACGCTCACTTTACCTTTAAATGTAAGTGACAGTGAGGAGTTAAATGAATGCATTTGCTTGTGTGATTTGTGGACATACTTAGACTTTATGTCAGGGGTATTCCACTCCAGGCCTCGAGGGCCGGTGTCCTGCAGCTTTTAGATGTGTCCTGAGCCAACACACCTGAATCAAATGGCTGAATTACCTCCTCAGTATGCAGTCAGGTTCTCCAGAGTCCTGCTGATAACTTCTATATTGTAGACTCAGGTGTGCTGAAGCAGTATAGCTTGCGGTTATATATCCCCACTATACATTTTTGTCCTTTTAATGGGTTGTATTTGTCATTCACTTATCATTTTAAAGATCTATTCTGTATTTCTTCTATTTTTATAATTTTTAAAAATTTTATTAGAAAGTTTACAAATGTTGTGTATGCATATATTTATATGTATACAGATATAAATGTGAATGTATGTGTTGTATATATGAGCAAATTTATTAGACTACCACCCAGTGTAAGGTTTATGCCACAGCTGCCATAAATTGACAGTATTGGTACTTACCAAAATTATTTTTTTTATCTATCTGTAATGGTCAATCCACCAGTATGTCCAAGCCCTTTAACTGAAATTATATTTTAATAATAAAATATAGTTATTATCCAGGAAATTTCAAGTTTACTCTTTGACAAAAAAGATGAAAAAAAATAGTAAAGCCCTGCTTTTTAAAAAAAAAATTAAGATGCCAAATTACGGTTATTTACTTGGATACTTGAGCAGAAACATTTGTTTTATTAGTTTAATGTTATGCTCATTTCCGAGTTCTGAAAGAAGTCCGGTGTGCCGGCTCAGATTTGGGTATAAAAACGTGAACTCAGTTTGTTATTGGCTTAATAAATATATATTTTAAAAAACCCCAAACAAATAAACCAATATAATTTCTTTGTTTTAAACAAGATTTTTTAAAAATATTTGTGTATTGTTGTTTTGAATGACACGTGGTGTATAATAAATTTGTTGAGCACATATATTTTGACTTTTGTCACTATTGTTGTCTGTTATTTGAATTTTGTGCATTGTGTGGCGTAATTGTAATTTTAGACTCTTGAATCTTGAATTAGAAGTAACGCACCATTTCAACAGGGGAGAAAATAATCTCGTTTATTTTATCGACCAAGTAGAGGATGGAAAATTCCACTGATCAATTTAAATTTATTATTAATTAAATATATATATATATATATATATATATATATATACATTTTTATTAATTTAAAAATAAATGTACCTCACCCAACTTTCTATTAACAACATTAATTAGTCTACAGGTCCCCTCCCAGCTTCCTAACATTATGGCACGTCTTCCTGCCACAGAGGGAAACTCCGCTCACTCGGGCTGATCGGTTAAAATATTGAACCAACCCTGTGGTTCCTCCTGCCGTGACGCAAAGATCCCGGCGAGTCCGCTCTGCTCGGCACTGTCCGGAGCAACATGCAGGATGGCGAGTTTGGAGACAGCCGCCGAGCACGAACGTATCCTGCGGGAAATCGAGAGCACCGACACCAACTGTATCGGACCAACACTCCGGTGAGTGAGTCTCCCCCTCCCCACCGCCACCCCGGCTCCTCGGGGGGAAGCTATGCTGAACGCGCGGCGTCACCCAGCTTACGGGAGCAGCGGCTAGCTGGCTGCGACTAGCGCCGATTCAGCGGCTCCTCGGAGACTCCCGGAGCTTGCTCAAAACTTTAACCCGTCTGCTTCCATTGTCGGACAGCTAGCCGGCTAACTTTAGCAAACATTAAATCTAGCTAATTTGCACTTTGAGCAATAGTGTGTAAACCTGAACGGTGAGCTCCGGTTGTCCTGACAGGCTTCATGTTTTCGCCTCGACGTGGTTCATTTAGCTTTGTCCTTAAAGTTTGGCAATACGTCCATAGGAATTTCAGCAACTTTGGCTAACATTTAGCTAAATGGGCTAGTTAATTGACATTCTGCTCTCACTGGGGGGACTAGTTTGTTTCTCGTGGCTGAGTTTTCTGTGTTTGACCGAGGGGCTCTAAAGCCTGTGGGGGGGATTTGTAAACTTTGTGTTGGGGGGTGAGTGTTAGTGGCTCTGTGTATCTTGTGAGGCTGTTAGCAGCAGTTTTATCTACGAGTGTCAAGTGCAGCAGCCCTGACAAACCCTGCCTGTGCCAATGAATGAAGAGAGGCTCAGTCCAAACCCTGCCGAGCTACAGAGAGGCACTTGCTGAAGCTTCTTACAGACTGTTTAGTGTATTTATCAATAATTGAGTGGAAGCTACACTTAAAGGCTGAGTGACCTGCCTTGTTCCTTTTCCTCTGTTTGGTTTCTCAGCACCATTAGCAGAGGAAGATGCTCCATTTTGCTCCTGAAATGGGTCTTATTCGTGCTTATCTTCAGCTTTCAGATTAGAAAAGTCCTGTAAAACACACAGGAACAGCGTTTTGGTTCTAAACAGAGGCTGTGTTTAACTTGAGATAAATACAAATAAGATCTTCTTCAGAATTGGCCTTTGAGGGCCCTCTGTGAAGAAGCTTTGTTCCTGAGCAGTGGTGTTTGCACTGATTGTGCAGAGAGGAAACGGGCAGTGAATGAAGAGGGGAAATGCAGCAGGCTATTAAAGGCTTATCAAAGGTGTGTGTTTTTTGTTTTTCCCCTCTGTGTTGGTCTCTTCTGGCCATCATAAGGCCTGTCTTAACTTGTTATTCAGGCCAGCTGCTGTGTGCGATGGGAAGTTAGAGCAAGCTGAGTGAACGCTGTGTGTGTGTTTATCAGTCCTCTCCAGATCCTGTTGCTAAAATGACTTGACAACTTTGTGCGACACCTCCGGCTGCTACATTCTCCTCAGTGGATTTGTGTGCCGTTATAATTTTTTTTTTTTCCTGTGCGTGATGTTTCATCTTTTCCAGCGTCCCTCTTCTGTCCAGCCGAGACTGTGCGTTTCCACTTCACCCCGTGTGCACTGGACACTCTTAAAATATACCGGCACAGCCCACGTTTGGAACTGTCAGCTTCATCATGAGCTAAATTTAGTCCAGAGACGCCTAAAAGAGGGAGTTGTGTTTGCAAATGCAAAGGAAGGAAGTTGTTAATTTTGCATGTACGCGTTTCAGTGGGAAATTAAACCTTTCAAAAGCCTTTTTTTTTTTTTTTAATAAAAATGTTTGTCCTACTGGTCAATTGAAGCATATAAAACACAAAGCTGGTAATTCTGATTGATAATACTGTTGGTTACAAGGACAGTTACAAGGTAACTAGTCGTCAGTTGACTTTTCCTGTCCTGAAATTCCTGCTATGAAGGGCTAAACATACATGTGTTATGTGTAAAGGGGGAGCCCAGACAGTCTTCAGAGGAAACTCTTGAATTCACGCTCTCATTGTTTGGGTCACTATCCACAGTTCCTGGTCATAGGTGAGGCTGGGAGCATAGATGGACCGGTAAATCAACAGCTTCGCTTTCACACTCAGCTCACGGTCACTTTTACTCCTCCAGTGTTTTTGCAGGCCTTTCTGCACAGATCTGAAGCGGTGACAAAATTCCACAAACACTTTCCATTACTTTATTTTTCAAAACTTAATTGAGAGAATTGGCAAATAAACTGATGGTGAAAGTAATCGGTTCTTGAACATTTGATTTTGCTACATCTTCTGTAACTCTTTCTGACTCATGGCTGTTGTTCAGATGCGTTGATTCGACCAAGACTCCTCAATACTGCTAGGAAAAATCAGGTTGGCAATGAGAAGTAGGGGTGTGTGTGTGTGTGTGTCTGCAGCGGTGGTGTGCAGGTCGAGGCTAGCTGCAGAATTCCTCTCTGACAGCATAAATACGACAGGAGCAGCCCTCCCTCAGGTTACAACATTCACTCACAGATTCAAAGGCTGTGTACGTGCTCTTCCATACCTTGTGTTTAAATAGTGGTATACCACGTCTGGTTAGACCTGTTCAATCTGCTTTTTGCTCTGTGACAGCTGGGATAGGCTCCAGCCCATCCTCGACCCTCAATTCGACGAGCTGTTAAAAAGATCGATGGATGGATGTTGGTGCTAATGAGTCAGTTAAGTCCTTCATAGTAAACCCAGATGGCTTTTGAAACAATTCCGCTTGTGGTGGTTGTAACAAGGCTAGACATTATTGTTAAAAAGTGTCACTCAGTATATTGATACCTTACCGTGTCAGCCAAACCAGCTGTCTGTGTCGAGCTTATCTTATTATCTTAAAGTTTAATAGGGGAACAGAAGTTCAAAATTCATGGTAGAAATCCCACAGTTTCAGCTGTGTGAGAGTCATTTTAATTAAAATTTCAACAATATCTGTTAGCATATTTGACCATAAGGGAAAAGCATAGAGTGATGCATTACAAAGGAACCCCCCCCCAACCTGTGAAATTCCATCTTTGGTGTTTCTCAGAGTGCTTTGAGCCTTTTTCCAGCAGATGCTTAAATTTTTTTTTTTTTTTTTTTTTTTCTTTTTTTTCCTTCCAACTCCAAGAGAGACTTTGGGAGATTTTAAAGTATTTTTTCCCCCAGAGGTTAAAAGAAGATCAGGCAAGCAGTGCTGTCAAAATGTATCACAAAGTCACATGTGATTATTTGAGCAAAGAAACCAATAAAACCAAACACACACAATCGAGCTGTTCTTTTTTTTTTTTTTTTGCATGATAAAAAAAATTAATTACATTTTTTTTATTATTAATCGAGCTGTTCTAATATTAGAGGTGGGAATCACCAGAGGTATTGCAATAACATAAAAAGGTGATAAATCACAGTAGTTCCACTGCAAATAACGTACTCAGTTAAGCTTTGTCGGTATCTGTTTTATCCAATAAAATATCTCACTTCAGTTTTTTTGTGCTGCACAATCAGGTTGTCAAGCATATAAACACTGTCGCCAAAATGTGCCATAAATGTGGCCATAAGACAGTCTGCTATCAATCTGTGATTGAATGGGGTCAAGTTGGCATGCAATTTGCTATGAGCTATGATAAATCATTGAAAGTCACATATGTTAATGTCTACATAGACAGAATTTCACATTTAACTATTATATTTGCACTCAGCAGCCTTCCCGTACTGTAGGAATATAACCAGAATAGAACCAGCTGGCAGCCAGTTGAGCCGAGTCCCCGCTAGTTGTGCTCAATGACAAAGAATTATTCAGGCTGATGGCAACATGCTGGCAGTCTGTCTGCATTTATAAATTACAATGCAATAATTTGCAAACCTTCTCTCTGAGAGTGAATGCTGTCAGTCCAAGTCAGACTGCAACTGTCTGCAGAAAGGTTTCTTCCTGTTAGGCGAACTGTGCAATTGCTTTAAGATCAAAAGTGTTCATGAGTGTGGAAAACCCTCAAGCTCTGGGCAACCATTTAGACCCCACAAGTTGCAGAATGGGGGGGGGAATTTAATATTGTCGCAAGGCAGGCAAATTTTTTTTATCAATTAATGACTTTTTTGGTAGATGCGAGGAGGTTGCTGTCCTATTTTATTTATTTATTTTTTAACTTGTGTGACTAAGCCATTAGCCTGCTCTGAATTAGGACATAACTTTGTCAAGCTAAGTGTGTCCTGCGTTGGTTGGCTTTGTGGTTGAGCTGATTAAATGTTTTTTTTTTTTTTTTTTAATAAATATAAGGCTGTTGTTAACATCAGTACAAAAACTGTGCACCTTCATGGCATGGGTTTCCATGGCAGAGATGCTGCATGTAAGCCTTAAATCCCTAAGCAATGCAAAGTGTAAGGTAGAGTGGTGTAAAGCACGCCACCACTGGACTCTGAAGCAGTGAAAGTATCTTGCGTGGAGTGGTGAATCACTCTCCTTTATCTGGCAGTCTGATGGGCGAGTCTGGGTTTTGTAAGGTTTGATGCAGGAGGTGTAGGATAATGCTATGGGGTTATTCTGGGGTTGGCCTTGGCCTCTTAGTTCCAGTGAAGGGAAATCCTAATATTGAACCAAAGTTTGGGAGAAGGCTAAGAATTAGTTTATCCAGTACTATTTCTGTTGCATGACTAGCTGCCCTTGCTAGTCAGTACTATATATGGACCCCTTATGCCCCGGCAGTGACGCCGCTGTAGCATAAGGGCTCCAGGTATATTTTGTGATTCATATGCATTTTGTCTTTTCTTCCACTTCAGACAATGTGAGGCCTGCTGTTTTCTTTGGCGACATCTTTAAAATGTACACTGTGAGCTTTCCAGCTTCCAATGCGAAGTGCCTGCTGCTGCGTTGCCTGCTGTATGCTGACAGAAACCTGGGAGGTTTCTGTGACTGTTAGGCTGTCGCTTTCTGTGCTGACACTTGAAAATGTTCCCTCAGGGACTTTGTCATTGTTACAGAGGAACATTTCCATCACAGTCACTGTTAATCTCTGATAGGATCTCTGTGTTGAATTGCATGTTTTTCTACATTGCTGTCAGGTCAGATTAGTCTCAGATTTACAAAAAGTTACATCACAATAATATAGTCTTGAGTGGAGATTTACACGCGTTTAAATGTCTGCAGAGTGTGTTAATGTACACACACGAGCCCCACAGAGATTGTCTGTCTTGTGTTTTTTTTTTTCCTATTTATTTATGATTTTTAACAGTCAGTAAGGGATTTCCTGCCTTGCTAAATAGCAGTTACGCTGGGGCGCACACTTGCTTTACGGCACGCATAAACGCGGACGGGCAAAAACGCTGATGACCATGGAAACGTTAAACTGAGGCTGATGAATGAGTGACATTGTGCAGAAGTCAGTGATGTGCTGCTGTATCATGACGGAGCAGTTTAGCACAATTGACTGTATCTAAAAGATCGATATGGCAACCACAGAGACAATATTTAGTTTCAATTTTACAATGATCATATAAATTTGGCTTTTTATCTAATATTTTCAAGCCCTGCTTTTAGAGTCTTTCTATGGATTGTAATGTAATGAGACACTAGGTCATATGAGAGAGTCATAGTATTGATGTGTAATTAAAGCTTCAAGTTTAACTATTTGTGCTTTTGTTTTGTTTTTTTTCTCTTTCGGCTGCTCCCTTTAGGGGTCGCCACACTGGATCATCTCACACTGTCACGCCAGCCCTCTGCATGTCCTCCTTTGCTACATCCATGAATCTTCTCTGTGGCAGCTCCATCTTCAGCATCATTTGTCCAGTATATCCACTATCCCTCCTCTGCACATATCCAAACCATCTCAGCTTTCTCTAACTTTGTCTCCAAACTGCTTAAACTGAGCTGTTCCTCTGATGTACTCGTTTCTATTTTGGTCCATCCTGGTCACTCTCAGTGAAAATCATAAATCTCAGCTCTGCTACTTCCAGCTCAGCCTCCTGTCTTTTTGTCAGTGTCACCATCTCCAAACCACACATCACAGCAGGTCTCACTACCATCTTGTAAACCTTCCCTTTCACTCTTGCTGCTCTCCTTCTGTACAAATCACCCGTCACACTCGTCTCCACCCACTCCACCCCGCCTGCACTCTCTTCTTAACCTCTTGTGCACGGTCTGTTGCTTTGGGTGGTTGACCCCAGGTATTTAAACTCATCTTGCTCCTTGCATGTTCACTTTTCTACCTGTCTCCCTCTTATTCACACACACATTCTGTTTTGCTTCTTCTGACTTTCATTCCTCTTCTCACCAGTGCATACCTCCAACTGCTATATTTTTCAGGCTGTTCAGTTTTCTCTATTCACTGTTACGGTTTCTTATGTGTTAAGTCACAGTATTTGCTGTGGAGCTGCTAAACAAGGGCATGGAAATCCGGCTAACCAATCTCGTGAATCCGCCATTTTTTTTTTCCTTGCAGTGATTTTGTAGTCCAGTTTAGTTTTGCCAAAGTTGCACGTAGGTAAGTAAAGGTAAATGTTCGGTTGTTGGGTGTGGTAACCCACACGATTCCTTACATCACCCCCCAACATCAGAGCCTCTTTGAAGTGCCTGGTTAAATTTTATATTTCTGGGAAATGTACCTACATCAGTGGGGAAAATCCTCCATGTTGGCGCTAAGCACTTCAAGGAGGAGTGCTTCAGCAACCCCCACCAGTATAAAGAGGGAATTGCCAAAAAATTAATCTGATTGAGGGCTCAGTTCCTTCTCTCTATAGAAACCGCAGACACAGCAAAGTGGTAAGCTCCAAATAACGCTAAAATGGCAACAAACTTCATTTTAGACATGGATTTTGTGTGTTGATATGACGTCCTGGCCATTGTTTTGATAGTAGTAGCATTGTGCCTTCTGCTGTTAGTGCTGTGTACTAGCTTTTAGCTCCTTGAGGATAAAACTGTACTGCATGTTTTGAATAACATTATTTGGCTTTGTGTTTGCCGTTTTTGTCTTGGGATTCAGTGAAATTCTTGATGCTGGCGTTAGACAACTCCTATGTCCAGGCTTTGTTCACTTCATTCATATTGTGAATAAAAAGTTTCTCTGCCGGTAGCTAATTGTCGCTGCTATCAAACTACAAAAATGGCTGAACGGGGTGGAGTGGAACGCTCTGCGACCTGGAGGGGGGCGGGGCGTGAATGTCATTCAAATTTAAAGAGACCGCACCAAAACGGGTTGCTCTGAGACTGGTGTTAGAAAAGGGGTCAAAGCGGGTTCTGTGGAGCTGCAATAATGAGGAATTCAGACCAAAGCATTGCAGTTCTGCTTTATATAGACCACAAGTGAATGTTTTATATATGAAAAGGAAGGATTTAAAAGCATGATGCGTGTCCTTTAAGCCTTTCTCAACTTTGAGAAGAGGGAGTGAAGTTGTCTGTTTGCCTCATTACATCAAGCCTTTGTAAAACTTTGCTTTGTATTTGGTGTGAATGCAGCATTGGAGAAGATGAGACACACACACACTTGTTACCTGTTCTTTTTTTTTTATTTACTTTTTTATTTGTTATTCGAACTGTATTGATAGCTCCTGATTTCCTGAAAGCAAACATAAAGGCATTAAATGGCACAGTGGTCGATTAAATCTAAATTTCTGTCTGCTCCAGCTGAAACCACTGAGCTTAGACATGAGAATAACTGCTTTTCCCCTCAGATATTTTTGTGTGTTTGAATCACTTTTATTGCTCATGTTTATTTCTTCAGAAACACCTGAATGCATCACAGGCCTTCACTCATGTCTGTCTGTGGTCAAGCTTATTATGAGGTGTGCTGTCTATTGTGTTGGAGAGGCCTGTTGAGTAACTTTACAAAGCTCTGTATGTGTGTGTGTGTGTGTGTGTTGAACTCCACCCTGTGTTTAACAGCGTGCAGCTGGGGAGTTTTGTCAGATTTAGCCATTAATGACAGGGAACCTTTTTTGCATGTGCTCATTTTGTGGGTTTCTGCTGTACGGCCTTGGAAAATGCTCCCTCCTGATCGGTTTCGAGGTGTTAATTTAAAATATTACAGAGCAGCTCAGTCACTGTGCTGGAAGTTTAGCCACAAGACTGCATGAGTTGTATATTAAACTGCAGAGCTCAAAAACATTCAGCTCAGCCTGTTGTGTGGCTTAAAATAAATGAGATATTTGTTAGAGCTAATGTTTGTGATGCAAATGGTTGAATGATCATAAATAGGGATTCATCAAGCTCATCCTGACACAGAGAGCTGGATCAGATATCAGTGAGCCAATTGGTGCTGCAGCAGTGCACCGGTTTGGAGGCATTTCAGTCCGACTTCACCAACAGCTTTTTTTTTTTTTTTTTTGTAAAACTACAGGATCATCCCCCACACTATTTTGAAAGTTCAGTCACTGCTAACCAGCTGGCTGGCCCCTTCCAATTTCATATTTTCCTGCCAAACACTGATTTGGTTACTGATCAGTCATCAGTGTCTGCCATCTCACGGATGGACTTCTGCTCTGCCGGTGGAAAACTGCTTCAAGTGCCACTATGCTAAGTTCGCCAAGGCTACAGAGCAGAGCAAAACCTACCATGAAAACCTGCAGTCCAACATGTGGAGTTTGAGTCTGTCCACGGAATGAGGAGCAGCTGATGTTCGCGCAGTTACTTATTGTCTCAAAGTAGTTTCAGTGTTGTTTATTAATGTGTTTAAGGAAGTTTGGGGACGTGTCTCTGTGCAGCTTTTTTCCTTTAAGGTTGGGGGCCAGATTGAGATGGTCATATTTTGTCCATGTGTGCTCCAGAGAGGGTAGCAGCAACTTAGCTTTAAAAACTATGAGGAAGAACTAGTTAATCTATTGCAGATGGGAAAACAAAAACACAAAACTGAAATGAGTCCCCAAACGTACCCTGGGACAGTGTTAATATACCTGGGCAGCCGGCCCAAAAAAAAAGTTTTCTGTGTCCTCACTGATGCCTTTCTCTGAGAAATAACACAGGAACACATTTAGCAAGGTCGGAGAAACTCTGAAGAGTTGAACTAGTCGGAGAGGAAAGGGAGTAACTCACCACAAGCTTGTTAGATCATGAACACACACCCTGCTGAGTCATTAGTCTGCACATGGAAAGTGCGCACACACACACACACTCACACTCAGGGGTTTGCTCCACGTATTAAGTGGGCTAAGATCCTACTTAGCCAGCTGTTGAGCAGTCAGCAACTCCTCTCCGAAGATCCTCGGCTGGATAACACACTCTGTTTCTCTCTGCAGATGAACCAGTTACACACACACACACATGCGGGCAGTTATTTACAATGATGTCATAATTGAGAGCAGCCTTGTTGAACTTTGACCAAACTTTTTTGCTCTACAGAAATCATGGCTTTCTTCTTTCCTTTTTTTATTGTTGCGTTCACTTTTTGTACAACCACGTCTTCTATAATTTAGATCCATAAGAGCACCCGTCAAGTCATAATTTGCTGAGTAATGGCGTAACTGATGCCACAACACATACGTGTTAACCTGTAGCTGACCAGGTCGGGTCATTTATGTACAGTGGTGTGAAAAAGTGTTTGCCCCTTCCTCATTTCCTGTTTTTTTTGCATGTTTGTCACACTTAAGTGTTTCGGAACATCAAACCAATTTAAACAATAGTCAAGGACAACACAAGTAAACACAAAATGCAATTTGTAAATGAAGGTGTTTATTATTAAAGGTGAAAAAAAATCCAAACCATCATGGCCCTGTGTGAAAAAGTGATTGCCCCCTAAACCTAATAACTGGTTGGGCCACCCTTAGCAGCAACAACTGCAACCAAGCGTTTGCGATAACTTGCAATGAGGCTTTTACAGCGTTCTGGAGGAATTTTGGCCCACTCATCTTTGCAGAATTGTCCTAATTCAGTTACATTAGAGGGTTTTCGAGCATGAACGGCCTTTTTAAGGTCATACCACTACATCTCAATAGGATTCAGGTCAGGACTTTGGCTAGGCCACTCCAAAGTCTTCATTTTGTTTTTCTTCAGCCATTCAGTGGTGGACTTGCTGGTGTGTTTAGGATCATTGTCCTGCTGCAGAACCCAAGTTCGTTTCAGCCTGAGTACACGAACAGATGGTCGGACATTCTCCTTCAGGATCTCTTGGTAGACAGCAGAATTCATAGTTCCAGTTATCACAGCAAGTCTTCCAGGTCCTGATGCAGCAAAACAGCCCCAGACCATCACACTACCACCACCATATTTTACTGTTGGTATAATGTTCTTTTTCTGAAATGCAGTGTTCCTTTTAAGCCAGATGTAATGGGACACACACCTTCCAAAGAGTTCCACTTTTGTCTCATCGGTCCACAGAATGTTTTCCCAAAAGTCTTGGGGATCATCAAGATGTGTTTTGGAAAAATTGAGACGAGCTTTAATGTTCTTTTTGCTCAGCAGTGGTTTTCTCCTTGGAACTCTGCCATGCAGGCCATTTTTGCCCAGTCTTTTTCTGATGGTGGAGGCATGAACGCTGACCTTAACTGAGGCAAGTGAGGCCTGCAGTTCTTTGGACGTTGTTGTGGGGTCTTTTGTGACCTCTTGGATGAGTCGTCGCTGCGCTCTTGGGGTAATTTTGGGCGGGCGGCCACTCCTGGGAAGGTTCACCACTGTTCCATGTCTTCGCCATTTGTGGATAATGGCTCTCACTGTGGTTCGCTGGATTCCCAAAGCTTTGGAAATGGCTTTATAACCCTTTCCAGACTGATATATCTCAATTACTTTCTTTCTCAATTGTTCCTGAATTTCTTTGGATCTCGGCATGATGTGTAGCTTTTAAGGATCTTCTGGTGGACCTTACTGTGTCAGGCAGCTCCTATTTAAGTGATGTCTTGATTGAAAACAGGTGTGGCAATAATCAGGCCTGGGTGTGGCTAGAGAAATTGAACTCAGGTGTGAAAAACCACAGTTATAGTATGTTTTAACAAGGGGGGCAATCACTTTTTCACACAGGGCCATGATGGTTTGGATTTTTTTTCACCTTTAATAATAAACACCTTCATTTACAAATTGCATTTTGTGTTTACTTGTGTTGTCCTTGACTATTGTTTAAATTGGTTTGAGGTTCCGAAACACTTAAGTGTGACAAACATGCAAAAAAACAGGAAATGAGGAAGGGGGCAAACACTTTTTCACACCACTGTATGTCATGTTGTAATATTTTACCCCACTGGCTGCCTGAGCCCATAGATCAGACATCTTGCTGTCCCGCAGTGGGACCATTGATGTATAATTTTTTTTAATCAGGCAGTCGATGTAGATTTGCTGCTGTGTTTGAGATTAACTTCCTGTTGCATGACCCAGTTTGGGCCAAGCTTCAGCTGTCAGTGGTCGTGTCAGTGACTGCAAGGTACTCAGGTCCTGTGGCTGCAAAACAAGCCCAAATCATCACCCCTCCAGCACCGTGCCGACAGTTGGTGTGAGGTGTTTGTGCTGATATGTTGTTGGTTTCTCTCCAAACTTATCGCTGTGCATTATGACCAAACGTCTCCTCTTTGGTGTTGTCTGTGCAAAGGACAGGACATTGTTCAGATGATGAACTTTGCAAACCTGAGCTGTGCTGCTGCCCTGTTCTTTATTAGAGAGAAGAGGCTTTCTCCTGGAAACCCTTCCAAGAGAGCTGTACTCATTTACTTTTTTCTGATTGTGCTGTCATTAACTGACTGACTGAAGCCTGCAGAGTCTGAGATGTAGCTCTTGGGTGGGTTTTTTTTTTTGCAGTTTCTCTGAACATTGTACAGTCTGGCCTTGGGTTGAATTTGCTGGGAAGATTTAGTTGTGTGTTAACACACAGCTGAATGCTCCAGACCAGCAAACCGACAAAACCCTCTGCTTTTATAGAGATGCTCACACTTTCTGATGACCACTTTAATCAAATTGGGTCTGATCAGCAGCTCCTGGCTGCTACTTAAACCTCTTATTTCCTGTGAGAACTGTGGACTTAGGTTTCTATGCAACACTGTAAAAAAAAAACGCAAAATCTTTTTCACACGACTGTACAGACAGCTGTTGTTTTAACTGCCTTCTAATTTATGTAGTGTTGCTGCCGTGTAAAACTGTCCAACAGACGGTGGAAGGACTTCTGTTCTTTTGTTTTTGCATTGAGAAAAAAAAAGAGTGACTACTCATTAGTCAGGGTCCATTTCACCCAGTTTGTTTGGGAAATGCTGTCAATGCCCCAAACAGGTCAGCAGCTAGTCAATTGACGTGTGTGTGTGTGTGTGTGCAGTCAGACCCATTGGTTATGTTTACCCCTTGCTTCTAGTCACTACATTGTTTTGTGACACATCACAAACAGGCCTGCAGAAGGCTTGATTCATAATAAAATGTAAAAATCACACATTTAGGATATCTGTCACAGATGAAGTAAACAGTGTTGGCATGACAAACACAGATAAAGCCAGGGGTGAGACGTGGCCATTGCGAGATAAAGAGAAAATTGGAGCTACAGCAGGGGGCAAAGAAGTATTTAGTCAGCCACTGATTGTGCAGGTTCTCCTACATAGAAAGATGAGAGGTCTGTAATTCCCATCATAGGTGCACTTCAACTATGAGAGGCAAAGTGAGAAGAAAGAATCGAGGAAATCATATTGTAGGATTTTTAAAGAATTTATTTGTAAATCATGGTGGAAAATAAGTATTTGGTCAATAACAAACAAGCAAGATTCCTGGCTCACACAGACCTGTAACTTCTTTCAAGAAGCTCTTCTGTCCTCCACTTGTTACCTGTATTAATGGCACCTGTTTGACCTCGGCATCTGTATAAAAGGCACCTGTCCACAGCCTCAAACAGCCAGACCCCAAATTCAACCATGGCCAAGACCAAAGAGCTGTCGAAGGACACTAGGAAGAAAATTGTGGCTGGGAAGAGTGAATCTACAATAGGCAAGCAGGTCGGTGTGAATAAATCAACTGTGGGAGCAATAGTAAGCAAATGGAGGACATACAAGACCATTGATAATCTCCCTCCATCTGGGGCCCCAGGCAAGATCTCATCCTGTGAGGTCAAAATGATTATGAGAACGGTGAGCAAAAATCCCAGAACTACATGGAGGGACCTGATGAATGACCTGCAGAGAGCTGGGACCAAAGTAACAAAGGCTACCATCAGTAACACACTACGCCGAGAGGGACTCAAATCCTGCAGGGCCAGGCGTGTCCCCCTGATTAAGCCAGTACATGTCCAGGCCCGTCTGAAGTTTGCCATAGAGCGTATGGATGATCCAGAGGAGGATTGGGAGAATATCATGTGGTCAGATGAAACCAAAATAGAATTTTCTGGTTAAAAACTCAACTTGTCGTGTTTGGAGGAAGAATGTTGTGTTGCATCCCAAGAACACCATACCTACTGTGAAGCATGGGGGTGCAAACATCATGCTTTGGGGCTGTTTTTCTGCAAAGGGGACAATACGACTGATCCGTGCTAAGGGAATCATGTATCGTGAGATTTTAAGCCAAAACCTCCTTACATCAGTGAGAGCATTGGGTGGGTATTCCAGCATGACAATAATCCCAAACACACCGCTCGGGCCACAAAGGAGTGGCTCTGTAAGAAGCATGTCCAGTGTCAACTCCAAAACATCACTGCTCTAGAGGAGATCTGCATGGAGGAATGGGCCAAAATACCAGCTACAGTGTGTGCAAACCTGGTGATGACTTACAGGAAACGTTTGACCTCTGTCATTGTCAACAAAGGTTATGTTACAAAATATTGAGTTGAACTTTTGTTATTGACTAATTGCTTATTTTCCACCATGATTTACAAATAAACTCTTTAAAAATCCTACAGTATGATTTCCTGGATTTTTTTTTTTTTCCCTCACTTTGCCTCTCATGGTTGACGTGTGCCTATGAAGGAATTACAGACCTCATCTTTCTGTGGCTGACTAAATACTGTTTTGCCCCGCTGTATCTTCCTGTCATATCATGACAATATGTTGACTATCACTGAAATCCTGCACTGTGTGGAGGGAAGTGTCAGATGTGCTGTGAGCTGGTTTTGTTGCGCTTGTGACGCACACACAAAAAAGTAGTAGTGCTTGTTTCCTCCATCACAGGTTATGGTGGTAGTGTGGGCATGACTTAACAGTTAACAGTGGTTTTCAGAGTAGATTTAAAAAAAAATAACTTTTTTTTTTTTTAGAGGGCAGATTAATGTAAAAGTAGCCAGTACTTAAGTATTTTAACAACTTTTTTTTTTAGAAGTTTTAAGGTGTTCATTGTCCAGTATTGCATGTTTGAAGGGACCTATAGAGGTGAAAAAGAATAATAATAATCGCCTGTGTTTGGAACTTTTTTTTTTGTGCGCAGACAAGGGCCAAAGATAAGTAGCATACCCTCTCCTCCTCTCTGTGTCAGACACCACCAGGCACTGAGTGAGTCAGACTCTTACAGGGTTACCAGTCTCTGCAAATATGCTAACATGCTAATCTTAGCTCATACACACAGGAAACCAGCCATTGTTTAGAGACTTCATGAGAGAATTAAGTGAAAACGTTCCACTATTGAGACCAAAACAAAAACAAACAAACAAAAACCAGAACACATGCCTGTCTCTGCTACTGCTTGTATTGTAGTTATTATGGTCCCAGTACTGGGAAAAACAAATGTATGAGCCATAAAGAGGAAAGGTTATGGGGGTTTCCCTCATCCCCAAGGTAGAAAAATTAGAATTGGACTGATGTCCTCCCTTCCTGCTGTTCATCTGCACTCAAGTTTATTTATAACTGCACTTGTTTGTACTTTGATTTCTGCAGTCATTTCATTAGCAGGTATCAGTTTGGGTAAATATTTGGTGCGCTTCATTAAGTCATATTAAATCTGTATATATGGTATTGTTTTATTATTGTTGTGTTTAAAGCAGTTGGTGGTGTAAGAAGCGTAACCCTGTTGTACATGTTGGGCATTTCCTGGTCAGCAGGAGGAAGGGTGGGGGAATTCTTGGCTATACACAGGTGTGTGTGTGTGTGTGTGTGTGTGTGTGTGTGTGTGTGTTTGTTGTTGCGGGAAGGGAAAAAATACGGGAACTGCTGTGCTCACTATTACAAAGAATCCACAAATGACATGAGATTGTTCTACATTTGTGTCGTGGTGGTGAGAAGGACTCATTTCATTCAGTTCTATGGTTGTGTGTGGCTCTTTAACTAGTCAGACTGATGGCTTGTCCAGCTGGAGCTAGTCTGAATGTAATGCCAAAAGACACACAGGAAATCTTTCATACCTTATGTGGTAACATTTTATAATACAATACTGTTTTGATTTGTTTATTTTTTGAAATGTCTCATTTTCCTGTATCATTTTCTTATTATTGTAGTAGTGCAAGTAGTGGTGTGTGTTATAGTGGTTCCAAAGTGTAGTTGTTTACACATTTGTCTAACAAGCCGAATCAAATATGCAGAGCTGCCTCCTGTGGCAATCCCTTCTGAATAAAGGAGCAGTCGGAAGTTTTCTTCTTCTTCCTACTGCTACTACCCACAAGAGGAATCCCCCCCCCCGGCTGGCCATTAGAGGGGAAGCAGATTTAATCCCCTGCACTGGGAGTTGTGTTCATCTTTTATATACAACCTGTGTTTCACACATCCGCATTGGCGCAGACTTTCACAATGGGCCTATCCCTGTGTGTATTGTGCAACTATTTTGCATGCCTTTTCATGATTTTTGATATATAATTTACCAAACAATTGGATAATGTTCTTCAGTAAATTTCAGATCACACCAAACAGCCCAACTGTTTATCTTTTGACCTTTTTAAAGCCATGCACACTCCCTTTCCTGTACTATTTGTATTGGGGGGGGGGCACTTTAGTCTGTAGTGAGCTGAAAGCAGCATTTAGGGTAACTGCTTTGAGGTAGGAACAATGTTGCTAAATTATTTTTTCTTTGACAAGCAATCCAAAGTCCAAGAAAATCAGGTCAGTAAGTATATTAAACAAACTGGCCAAGTCAGTGCAGTTTTAATTGAAACATTTGTATCAAGAGAACAAATCAGTGATTTGTTTGAGCTCAACAAAATATCACAGCACTTATTACGCACATGCCCTGAAGCAAGACGGTGCACCAGAAGCTGCCACAGTCAGTCCCAGCTGTGAAGGATGCTGGATCAAGAGGGCCATCTAGTGGAGATTTATTGTAGATGCAGTTTTCTTCACTGTTTCTCTTTCTCTTACACCTATCAAGGGTTTAGAAAAGCAGTGTGCAGGGTCAGAGAAGAAACAATAAACTGTCCTCAATTAATGCTTTGATTCTTCCTCAAAACTTCCTTCTGCTTGTAGGACCTGAGGGTTGTAGTTTTCAGTGATGACTTTGGCCTTAATTAGTGGAGGAAGAGTAAGTAGAAGTGGTCACGTAGAGCCCTGTACAGTAGAGCAGTGAGCCTTAGATTCTTGGTGAACAACCGTTAATGCTTCAACTAAAATGGTAAATGGACTAGTTCTTATATAGTGCTTTTCTACTCTAATTGAGCACTCAAAGCGCTTATACAACACGTTTGCATTCAGCCATTCACACAAGCACTTCCATATGTAACTAAGCTAAGTGCTTATTGTCTAACATTCACACTCCGAGAGGGTGGTGCAGGACGTTTATGAGGACTGCAAGACAATGGTGAGGTGTGTGGTAGGAGTTCCACATGGGTTCAAGGTGTGGGGTGGAATTACATTAGGGCTCTGTTCTGAGCACCATCCTGTTTGCAGTGGTGATGGACAGGCTCACAGATTATGTCAGGCAGGAGTCTCTGCGGACTATGATGTTCACAAATGACATTGTGATCTATAGTGAGAATAGGGAGCAGGTGGAAGACAGCCTGAAAAGGTGGAGCTGTGCTCAAGTGAGAAGAGGAATGAAAGTCATTAGAAGCAAGACAGAATGTGTGTGTGTGTGTGTGAATGAGAGGGAGACTGGTGGAAAGGTGAGCATATAAGGAGTAGAGAGAGTGAAGGAGCAAGATGAGTTTAAATACCTGAGATCAACTACCCAAAGCAACAGACTGTACACGAGAGGTGAACAAGAGTGCAGGCGGGGTGGAGATGAGTGTGAGGGGTGATTTGTGACAGAAGGAGAGCAGCAAGAGTGAAAGGGAAGGTTTATAAGATGGTAGTGAGACCTGCTGTGATGTGTGGTTTGGAGACGGTGACACTGACAAAAAGACAGGAGGCTGAGCTGGAGATGCTCAGATTTTCATTGGGAGTGACCAGGATGGACAGGATTAGAAATGAGTACAGCTCAGGTTGAGTGGTTTGGAGATAAAAAATGGAGACAAGGCTGAGTTTGGTCTGGTCTGGTTTGGACATGTGCAGAGGAGCTATAGTGGATATACTGGATAAAAGAGACTGAATATGGAGCTGCCCAGCAGGAGGAGAAGAGAAAGGTCTCAGAGGAGCTTCATGGATGTAATGAAGGACATGCAGATGGTTGGTTTGACAGAGGAGGACAGGGATAGGGTGAGATGGAGGAAGGTGATCCACTGTGGCGACCCCTAAAGAGAGCAGCTGAAAGAAGGATTACTAAAAATAAATTAAAATGGTATTGAATGCAAAGAATAGTAATATAAAACAAACACACACTTGAAATTTTTGTTAAAATGTAATAAATTGATTCAGGAAAAAGGTTAAAAAATAGTGGAATTAATAATAAGGTAAATAAAAATCTGGGCAAGTCAAAATAAATAATTTTCTACATTGATTTTCATTAATTTGGATGCGTTATTGGCAAACTAACTTTCCTCACCCTTTGTGGCAGTGTTGGTCCTCCATTAAAGTAACCTTCGACTTTGGATGGTATTTAAAAAAAAAAAAGAAGAAAATATTACATCTCTTCTTACCAGTTGTCTTCTTTCTGTTTTCCTCTTCAGGTCCGTGTACGATGGTCAGGAACATGGCCTGTTCATGGAGAAGCTGGATGCACGAATCCGGAACCATGACCGAGAGATCGAGAAGATGTGTAACCATCACTTCCAGGGGTTTGTGGACTCCATCACAGAGCTGCTCAAAGTGCGAGGAGAGGCGCAGAAGCTGAAGGTGAGGTGTGCCGGTGAGGTCTGTCACAGATGTGATGGCGAATACGTAAAATTCAAAGGACAGATGAAGAAACTGAGAGTAAACGTAGATTTGAAAGCATTTGATTTAATGTCGTCTTCGTTTTTTATTTATTTTTTTGTCTCAGGGTCAGGTGACTGAGACTAACGAGCACCTTCAGGAAAATGGCAAAGTGGTAAGCTGGCAGGCTCACAGAGAGAAATCCTATGTGTGTCTGCTAACGTCCTCACTGACGGTTTCTTCTCCTCCTCTTCCTCCTCCTTAGCTCATCACGTCTATGGAGGAGCTCAGACAGTGTCGGGTGCAGCAGAGGAACATTGCCACCACGATAGACAAACTGACGCACTGCCTACCAGGTAACGCCCGAGCACTCGCAGTGCAAAGGCCTTATTGTAACTGCTCCATTTATTATTATTTTACAAAATGAATCCTCTTTCTGAGGGGTAAACATGCTTGAAAACAAGTGCTGGACCATTTTCTACCAGTTCTTGGTATCCATCCATCTTCTTTCACTTGCTGAAATTCAGGGTTGTGGGGAGGGTGGAACCTGTGCCAGCTGTCATAGGGTCAGAGGAAGGACAGAAAATTTCTCGATGTAATGATTGCACCTACAAAAAACAGTGTTTAACGTTAAAGGGGTAAATATATTTCTGTCTCTGTACTGTATGTTATCCTAATTTAACTTGCTATTACAGTAAGAAAAATGCTGTTTTTCTGTTTGTAAGTTTGGGGTGTTTTCTATGATGGTACTAAAGTATTTCTTTTATTAAGAAGCCCTCTTCCAAAGCCTTTATAACGCAGCATATTTCACCGTAGGCAGGCAGAGCAAAGAGAGGGTTTTCACAGAAAGTTGATTCTGTTCATTTCCAGTGGGAGAAGCATTTCATCTCCCTATCCAAGTGACTTCTTCACTCTCAGCTGACTGCAGGGTTCTCCAACCAGCTGAAACCAGCAACGTTGACAGTGGGCCGTGAACTCAGTTTCATGATCGTTGACGTCTAAAATTATCACGGCCATTGGTCAGTGGCCGTGAGTGTCATTCATTGTGTTGGGGAGTAGCTGCAGGAGACTAAAGCCGTGTTTCCATTAGTATCTACTCAGCACGGTTCGATTCGGTGTGGTTCGAAGGTGTTTCCCTTAGTACCTGGTACCAGGTACTTTTTAAAAATTTTTTTATATAAACTATTCACTCAGCCGGGGTTCCAAGTGATCTGAGGCGATCCAAAAACGTGACATCGAAGAACAGCATGCCACTGATTGGCCAGGTAGTGTCGTCACTAGCAGAGTCATGAGAGTGACTCCTTCATCAGAATCAACCTCACCATTTTTAAAACCCAACAAAAAATGGAGACACACAAAGGACCAGTTGAACGCTTAGACGGACAGTTTGCAGCGGTACTTTTGCAACATGAGAGCCATCTGAAATGTACACACAGCATACATATTTTAACCCTATACTGCCGGGCGATTGCCGATGAAGCACCCGTTACCTGCCCCTAATAGCCTTCAACGGCTGGTTAACACGGCTGATCAGAGGAATTTTTGAATTCCCATAATTACGCCAACGTTTGTCCTATTGGGAAAATTCAAACGGTTTCTGAAAGCTGAGTAACTGTACTTCACAACCAACATGGGGTTATTATTGTAACTAGTAATAATAAGTAGTAATTGTTGCTGGAAATATGTGAACGGCGGCACATTTGAAGTACACGGAGTCAATTACAACATGTTTGGCGGTATATGGTTAATTCTTAATGATAACAGTCATCCATTAAAACATTGGGGACTTATGCATGATGATGATTTTAAACTGGCATTAACTGTTAGCTTGCCTCTATCTCATTGTTGTGTTTTGAGTCACATACAAATTACGTCAAGAGACTACCGCCCATGGTGCTATATTGACTCCACCCACATTGAGGTAGTCCTCAATTGCAATGGAAACCCGACACGACCGTGGTGAGTCATGTCGAATCGACCCGCGCTGAGTAGGTACTAATGGAAACCCAACATAAGATGGTGAAAAAATCTACAACGAAGTCCTCACTTAAGAGATGGATCAGAGGTCCCACTGAAAATGCTATATCCAGATGAACAGGATCAACTTCCTGGGAGTTCCTTACCTGGATTATCAAGCATGCATAAGGACAGATAGTTTTGTTGCCATTACTCCAGACTAATTTGTGGTTTTGCATCTTCTTTTTCAGTTCTTGAGATGTACAGCAGACTTCAGGAGCAGATGAGGGCCAAACGGTATGTATCGAGTCTGTGTTTGGGGGTAGAAACCCTGAAAAAGATATTTTCTACAGGTAAAACTGTTCATGCTGTTCTCATTCCTAGGGTGGCAAATAGTTTGTCAGAGCCATTAGCATTTATAGTATACCAGTCAAAAGTTTGGACAAACTACTGTGTTCACATAAACAAACAGCCCACTTGGATCATTTTAATGTTTGTCAGCTGCCAGCCACAAGATGGAGCCAGAGCACTGCCTTTAGGAGCTGAAACGACTTCTCTATTTCTTTTTCCGTTCGCTGTCCTCGGGCTGCCTGTAGATAGGAGTCTGGTTGGTCATAAATTTGTCGTTTTGTTTGTGTGTTTTTCCTCCGTCTCCCTGTCCTGCAGCTGCTGGGCTCTCAGAGAGCAGGGCGAGGTCAGCCAAGAGCCAATGCTCCGAGAGAGAGAGAGAGTTTGTGTGTGAGAGATGCAGTGGAGTGAAGTGGGCTGAAGTGTCTGGGGGATTTCTGTGTTGCCAAATCTCCGTGAGGTGTATTTATTTCTCTGTGTGCGAGTGCTCGTAGGTTGTGGGTGTTTATCTCGGCGTGTTTCTGTTTGCTTCCAGTCATGCATCTGTGTGTCTGTATGTTTTGCGAGCGCCTTCTCCCGTAATCGGAAATTCACAGGTTCAGTCTGCATCTGTGCGCTTCAAAACAAAAGCAAATTAGCTGCATTCAGGCATGAAAGAGGGGGAAAAAGTTAAGTTTGACTCAGATTTCATCCTGAAGTTTCAAACCAGTTCACTGAGTGAGTGAACAAATAAGCTGACTGGACCTTTCCTAATGCTGTGTGTCACTGTAGGTACTACCCTGCGCTACGGACGTTAGAACAGCTGGAACAGACGTGTCTTCCCAAAGCGGGTCAGTACCGGTTCTGCTCCATAATGGCAGAAAACATCCCCCAACTGAGGATACAGATCCGCGACACGGCCATGTCGCAGCTGAGGGACTTCCTGGAGAGCATTCGGAAACACTCGGATAAGATAGGAGAGACCGCCATGAAACAGGTACACAAACATTCGTAAGCACGTGGGGCTGACAGAGAATTCAGTTGACAAGATCTCAATGGACGGGATGACAGTTCCTTGGTGCAAGTTTTCCAACTTTCTTCTGATTGGCTGCCCCTCACAAACAAAAAAAATAACTGTAGGTGTGTGTGGGTATTTGACTTAGAAGACCATATTAAGGATATCCCAATTTATACATCCAAGAGTAGGAAAAACTGAAATGCAGCAGCCAAACAGCCATAAACTAAAACAGTCAGACTCCTCCTCCTCCATCCACCTTGGAAGTGGGTGAATCGCTAATAGTTACTATTAATCTCTGACTCTCTTCCACAGCTGGTCTTTTGTCCTGTCTCTCTCCCCTCACACCCAACCAGTTATGACAGATGGCTGCCCCTCCCTGAGCCTGGTTCTGCTGGAGGTTTCTTCCTGTTAAAAGGGAGTTTTTCCTTCCCACTGTCACCAAGTGCTTGCTCATATTGGGGTTGTTTTTGATTTTTGGGTTTTCTCTGTAATTATTGTAGGGTCTTTACCTTACAATATAAAGCACCTTGAGGCGACTGTTTGTTGTGATTTGGTGCTATATATATATATATATATATATATATATATATATATATATATATATATATATATATATATATATATATATATATATATATATATATATATATAAATAAAATTGAATTGAATTTGCATTGTTGCTAAAGCACAATAATTCAAAGAACAGAGAGTTTGACCTCTTTACATTAAAAATCCAGAGAAAATAAACACAGATGGATAAAAATACCTTCAAAGGTCAGATCTGGTTTTTAGGATTTCTCAAAAAGATGAGTATGTGTTCTTGTACTTTCCCTGTTGTGAAGAGATGGAGAAATAAATCTCTCTGCATTAGTCATATTTTAGAGACCTGCTTCCATTTTGGTGGCAAAAACAAGTTACGCAATATAAATGGTGACATTTTTGGCTGAACACTTGTTTCTGGGTCAGGCAAGTAGTGGTTATGGCGTGGTGTGTTTCTTTTTGAGGACCAGTTTGAAACCTTAACTCTTCCTCTAGGTTTTTCTGGCTTTATCTGACCCTCGAGAGATACAGGAATGTGCCAAAAGTGGTCACTTCTCTGGTTTTGAAACTCTTTTGGGAAACTGACGTTCGGCCTTGTCTTCACTTTGAAATAGACTTTCAAAGGCCTGTTTGAGGGTTCAGGCTTAGTTTTAAGGTTGTAAATCATTTACTTAGTCAAATGAGCAAACTTGGGTAGCAGAAAGGAAGTCCCCATAATGTAAATGGTTAAAATGTGGTTTATGGTCATGGACTCTAGTGTTTCTCATGAGGACCGTTTGAGTTACCCCTTTTCCACCAATTTAGAGACCTGTGTGTGTGTGTGTGTGCGTGTCTGTCTGATAAGGACTGTACAATTTTACTGCCTGTCTGACTTTATGCCGCAATTGGTTTGTGTTCATCATGTCTGTTAATCAGAAGCAGCCTGTGTGTGTGTGTGTGTGTGTGTGTGTGTGTGTGTGTGTGTGTGTGTGGTGTGTGCTGTAGTGCTGTCTGTGTTCCACTGCCAGTAAACAAGTATGCTGGTGCTGTAGAGACACACGCATGGCTCATGTACACACACACACACACACACACACACACACACACACACACACACACAGCACTTTTCGGCACTTACCTTATTGTTTTTTTTTTCTTTCCCCCAAGGAAGTTCTATATGATTGTGTCTGTGTGTTTTATGTTCTCTTGTGGTATCCATGGCTCAAAGTGAAGGCCTCTTGTTTATTTGTGTCCCTCCATTACTTAGGGAATGTTGTTCCATGGAAGTGCAGTATGAAGGGGACGGAGGGGAATGGGGAAGGAGTGGTTCACGATAGACAGAGGAGTGGATGGAGGCTAAGAATAAAGTATATTGTACTTCCCTCTTTAATACATTTACATTTTAATACATTTAATGCAGTAGATAACACATTTAACAATTATGAACGGCTCTTCCGCCTGCCCATCCAAGGTAGCAGCAAAATGGAACTAATAACATAAAATGCAGCACAATGTACAAATTCCCAAATATAAAACCTCTCTACTGGCCTCTCAGAATAATAATAATAATAAAACACACACACACACACACTTTCTTCTCCTTACCCTTGGCAGGGTCACGGGGGTGGGAACCTATCCAGCTATCACAGGGCAAGAGGTGGGGTACACCCTGTACAGGTTGCCAGCCTGTGGCAGAGCTAACACAGAGAGACAGACAACCATTCATGCTCACATTCACACCTATGGGCAATTTGTAATCACCAGTTAACTCAAGTAACTGCACATCTTTGGACTGTGGGAGGAAACTGGGGTGGGTTGGAAATGAGTTGCTACCCAAAGTGGAAGTATCTCTGGGTCTTTGATAAGTGAAGGAAGGAGCAGGAGATATGTGCAGAGTCTGCTGTGATGTAGGATGCTGGATCAGCCTGTTGTGGCGGAAAGAGGATGAGAATTAGCTTCCTCCAAAGGGTCCCTGCCTGGGCTCAGCCTTGGAAATAGGATTAGGAGCTTGGTCATTTGGGCGAGGGCTCAGAGTAGAGCCTCTACTCATCCACACTGAAAGGAGCCAGATGAGGTGGTTCGAGCAACTGCCTCCTGGATACATTCTAGGTGAGGTGTTTTAGGCATGTCCAACTGGGACAATGCCCTAGACTAGATGCAAGACCTGCTTGAGAGATCATGTGTTTTGGCTTGCATGGGAATACCTCAGTGTCCTCTCAGAAGAGTTGGAGAAAGTGGCTGAGAAGAGAGAGGTCTGGGCATCTTTGCTTAGACTGCTGCCCCTCTCACCTGAACCCAGATACACAACAGAAAATGGATGGGTGGATAGAATAGGAAATTATCCAGGTTATGCTCATTGGCTAGTTACAAGTCATTAACCACTGAGTGTGCTGGGGTTCAAAAGACCAAGAGTGAAAATGCTCAGCTTGAGGCTTCATAACAGGATGTCACAAATCAGTGGGTGGTGGTGTGGTAGCTGTCTTATATTATCTGTGGTTGGCACACCTTGTCACACTGGAGTTTAGATTAGATGGCAACCTCCTTGCGACTAGGAAGAACTGGTGGTTGCTCTGTGAATGCATTTAAATATTATTATTTTTTGATTTATTGACCAATAAAAAAAATAGTTGGGCGATCAAGTGGAGTGACTGGAGCATATTGTGCAGTTTTTCCCCTCCTCCAGTTTGCATATTTAGAACGCTGTCCATTAGGGCTGGGCGATGTATCGAGTTTTTAAGAAATATCGATATATTTTCATACGCGATATAAGATGAGACAGTATTATTTATATCAACTTAGTCTATGTTGCATTAGTCATGCTTGTAGATCCACCAGTTCACCATTCTCCTCTCCCAGTTTGCCTCTGCACAACTTCCGCCTCTCTCGCTCACCGCTCCGTAAATCATGCAGGAAGCGACAGCATGGCAGTGTTGCCAACTTAGTGACGTTGTTGCTAGATTTAACAGCTTTTCAGACCCCCCCATAATGACTTTTTTTCTAAAAAGCAACTAGCGAGAAATTTAGCGACTTTTTCCAGTGACTTTGGCGACTTTTGGAGCGTTTTGGAAACTTGAAATCCTCCGCTGTCGCCGTGTTGTATGTACATACAGCCTTCGTACTGCGTCCGTTTGTAGGCTTTGGCATCACCCGGACCCCCAAAAGTACCTGGCCGCAGGCAACAGGACGCCACCATACTGCAACTTCACAGCAGAAGTTGGTTTGTACCGTAAGTCATGTGACCTTAATAGTGAAAGTGGGTCTTTTTCGTGTCCGCGTGATGCAGCCGGCGGATACATAGACGCTGCGTCGAGCGGGTGGGCCCGTTGCTGTGATACGTCAGCACATATGTCTGTGGATTGACTGAGCTGGCTACAACCCTGCTGACTGAAGGATGGAAGTTTGTTCATTGAGTCTGTTTACATGGTTTGTTTGACATTTGGGACATGTAGCTTTGACTCTGAAGTGCCTTTTTATTTATACCTTTTGGGAAGAAAAATATCAAGATCTATATTGCCATTCAGCTCAAAAAATATCGTTAATAATTTTGGTCCATATTGCCCAGCCCTACTGTCCATCACCCTTTGTCTGTGTTTTCAGTCCTAAATATCTGCAAATATCATTAAGGACATTTCTTTCCCATCAAGGGTGGGGGGAATCAAAATAAAACACAACTGGTCATTTTGAGGACAGCCACTAGAAGAATGCATACTTTTTGTGTGTTAAATTACTAAAACTGTTAATTTGTAACAGTGGGAGAAGCTGCTCATGCAGGCTGTGTTTGCGTCTGAATTCAGGCTTCTTGATTGGGGATTTGAGGGGTGGGGGTCAGTCTGTTAGATATCATATTATCAAGGTTCCCACTGGTGGAAAAAGTCTGTTTTGCTGACGCTAAACATCAGTATGTGATTCTTTCTTTCGAGAAGTTATCAGATATTAAGTACATTTTTCCTACAGATGTATAACTATGCACATAAGTGGTAGTTTAAAGCCCTCTGGGGAAAATACTTTGTCCTCTAGATGTCACTAGAGGATCTTGGTTCATAATCCTGCTGCTTCTGGTTGACGGCGAGTTTTAAAGGTCCAGGTCTAGAACAAACAAAAAACAACCAGTGCAGGTCACAGGGGTCACAGAATGGTTTGAGGATTTCAACCTATTTGAACTTCACTTCAGATTTCAGAGTAACCTTTGAGGCAGCTGCCATGATTGTGGAAAGATCGATGTTCATCCAGCATCTTACAAAGAACCTTTTGTATTAGTTTTCCTTTAATTTGTCATATCTTTGTGGGAGAGTATTTGTTTTCTCTCTAAGGAAGGAGGTAATGGATGTTAAATTGAAACTATGATTGCAAAATCTTGTCTCCAAATGCATCCCTCGCTACACACACAAGTAGTCCCCATTTATAACATCTGCACGCTAACAACCCTTCAATGACCTTTGGTTGGGGGGTCCTCGGACCACAATTTGAGAATCACTGGCGTAGAAAATCCACTTGCAGTCACTGAAGAAGCTAACCGCTAACTCCCCTAACCACTAATTACAAGGGAGATTATGGAAACCCCAGCAGTCCAGCAGACCTGATACTGATACGGGGATTATGTTGTTGTATCACATGTTTGGCTCGGAGCGCGCACACGCACACACACTCATCAGAAGCTTCATAACTGGTTGTGTGTGTGTGTGGGATTGAACGTGCACGAACAAATTAGAAGTTCTTCCACTCATTTCCTTTCCTCCTCTGTCCCTCCTTCACCCTTTTCTTCTTACCCTGCTTCCATTTTTTTCTGTCACTCCATCTCTTTCTCCCTCAGACAGTGTGTCTCTCTGGTGTGCTCTGTTCCAAATTAGCTCCAACTCTCTGTACCCGGCCGTCGTTACAGTTCCCTCAACCAAAGATGTGAAAATAAATAGATCTGGGGGGAAAGAAGAGGTGGAGGAGATTGAGGAGTGCGAATGGCTTACAATGCAGCTATTGTCTGCTGCCACATGCCCATGGAGGAGGAGGAGAAAGACAGAGGGGAAGAAGAAGAAGAAGGAAGATCAAAGGATGAAGTAGAAGATGGGTAAAGAAGAACAAAGTAAGAGGGGGGAAAGGGAGCACTGACAATTGATGGTGGGCGAGAGAGAGAAGGTTTAGATGTACAAGTAGAAGAAAACGGGGAATGGGGATCCTGATGGATGAGAGGGAGGAACAAAGGTCTGGAAGTTAGAAGATGAAGAGGTAAGAGAAATGTGGATTTCTGAAAGTTCAGCAGGAGGATGCTGAAAACCAAAAAGAGGGCAACCAGGTGAAAGAGAGGATGAGAAGGTGAGATTACTTTACGGAAAGTACGTCTTCAGTGAAGCCAGTTAGCTGAATCCTGGAGTTCTCCAACTCTTTCAAGAAAGGAAGGAATATAAGAGTTTAAAATGTTGAACCTGCATAGACTGTCAAAACAACCAAAATATCAAGACTGTCATTCAATGGAATCAGTGTTTACACTAATGGATTCATCACCTGTGTCCGTGTGTTTAGTGTCCTGAATGTGTATCAGTCTAAAAGTATGCACCATTAAGAAAGTGACAGCTGTCTTAATGAGAAGGCACATTCAGGAAGGAGAAGATCACATTTCATCCTAACTTTTTTTTAAAAATATACTGTCCAGCCAAGGAGACTGGCTTTATACCTTTTAGTCACTCTCACACTCAGGTATCACCTGATGGCATGTCCACACTGCTGCTGAATGTAAACGGGGTCGATCAGGAGACAAGGACGGTGGACCATCACAGATTGGTCAGTGTGATTGCTTTCATGATGGTACACACTGTGCTGTGTGTCTGTTTATGAAAGCCTTCCAGTTCACATATATTAGACTATTCAGGCTGGTCTTCCCTAGAGCCTCTTTCATCATATCCCCACATAGAGTAAAAGTGTTAAAAGGGGGGCATATCTTGCTTTTATCCCTGGATTCTAGTTGCCCCCCCCCCAAGCTGAAAGCCAACTTTCTTCTGATTGGCTGTTCCTTGTAAACAGAGGGTTTACACAGCAGTTGGGTGGGGTTTCTTTACTCACGGTGTGTCTGAGATGACCACTGTTAGCTGGCGTTAGTGAAACTGTTTTTGAAGTGGGTGTAACAGTGTTGGACTTAGCCACTTAAACTCATATGATAGCAGTTTTTTTTTTGTTTTTTTTTTAAGGACTATTAATCAAGCATAACATTAGCTGCAGCTGTTTAGCTGACTCATCAGCTCTCTGGAGACAAAAGGGTCACATGTCCTATCTGCTGACAATAAGTAATGGTGACAATAAGTAATGGCAACAATATCATGGATATAGGTTTTTAAATAATTCAATTTATTTATATAGTGCCAAATCACAACAGACCCAACAATAATCACAGAGAAAACCAAACATTCAGAACAACCCCCTATGAGCAAGCACTTGGCGACAGTGGGAAGGAAAAACTCCCTTTTAACAGGAAGGAGGGGAAGCCAACCGCAACCGGCTGGGGGAGAGAGACAGGACAAAAGACACACTGTGGAAGAGAGCCAGAGATTAATAACTAGCGATTAAATGCAGAGTGGTGTATAAACGGAGTAAAAAGAGGTGAATGAAAAGAAACACTGTGTATCATGCATCATCACTATAATGGCGCGTGTGTGTGTGTGTGTGTGTGTTTTTATAGAAAACTGAGGGAGTGGAATCGGCCAGAATTGTCTCAAAATGCCTTTGCCACCCCCACCCCCCCACCCCCAATAACTCCTGTCATATGTCATGTCCCTCTGTGTATTCCTGTCCCATCATACCTTGCCTTCTTGATATGCCCATGCCGGTCTTTTCTCTCTTCCTTTTTTTCCATCTCGTCATCTTTCAATTTCCCTCCCTTCTTCATTCTCTTGTTTTTCTTTTTCTTGTGTTCGCTTTCAACAGAGGACGACTCTGGAGCTTCTGCTGTGTATTCAGTAGGCGCGCGCACACACACGTACACACTAATGGGAAACAGATTGTTGGGCCTGTGAAGTGGAAGAAGATTGATTACCTGTATCTAGTTACTGAACATACACATGCGTGTGCGTGCAGTGAGGGTGGCGGAGGGTGCGCGCTGGGTCGGTGTATTGAACCATCACAAGGGGAATGAAAATAGACTGTTACGGGCAGCTGTGTCACCCAGTCTGGACTGTCTGTGTGTGTGTGCATGTGTGTGTTGTCTGCCGAATAATGCGCCACAGTTCACTGCCATCAGACACCATTATTTCTGGCCGGCTGACTGCCTGCCAAAAAGTGATCTATAGTAGGGATGCCCCAGTCAGATTTTAGCCCCGATCCTGATCCGACTCATTTGTTATGAAGTATTTTTCTGTACAGAGTGCCAATTTGATTCTTAGATTTGACTTTGAGCATTGTCAGGATTGTTTTTCTAATACTGAACCAAATTCCAAATCGATACTTAACATTTTCCTAAGATTTTTTTTCTTTTGGGGGGAGGGGGGGTCATAGGATCAAGTTTTCCTGCACCTTTGCTGCATGTTGTCCTTTAACTGTAACTTGAGTGCTCTAAACTGGAATTCAATGGGAGAGGGAAAACAAACATGGCACGCAGAAGTGTTCTGTTCACCTTGGGAAAAGGGAAAAAAAAGTGCACATGAATTGTCATGTGCACTTTTTTTTTTTTTGTAGATGTAACCATGGTTTCCAAAACTGCTCTGTCACTTTGATTTCTGTCACAGAAAAATGGCACAGATGTGGATTTTTCACAAATCGTCTCCCCCACAAGAAGCAGCCCGTTGAAACCACTTGTCAGCAAACACATCACTGCATCTTTGCTCTTTCACTTGCAATTTTTGTCAGTTCCCCCACTTATGCTGTGAATGCGCACAGAAGGCATCAGCTCACCTCAGCTTTTGTTTCCAAAGCCATGCTGCAACATATTTAAGTCAGGACTGCCCTTGTGGTATTTCCACAGCGTAATTTCCGATAATTTGAAAAGTATTCAGTCATTTTGCTTCAAATGAATTGCAGTTTGACTGATCCCAAATCCTGTTCTGGCTTCCTCTTGTGCATTTTGTTTTTTCTCCTGTGCCACCATCTATTCATCTCCTTTCCTCCTGTTCCCCACCTTTCTTTTTGTTTCCTTTTTTCCCCCCACTCCTATGCTTCATTCTCTTTTCCACTCCCCACCCCACCCCACCCCACCCCACGTCTCCCATGTTTCCCTCCTATAATGTCGCCCCGTTTCTCATGGCTTTTTGCACAACAGATGACGCACGTTCCCACACTTGTGCTTCAAGCACTGCACAAAAGCCGTCCCCAAAGAAAGAACGCAACAAAAGACGGGGTTAAAAAGGCTTCTATGAGCAGCAGAACCTGGTATTATGTGACAGTTAAGAGTGAATGGTCGGGTGAGTGAGTGTATACAGTATGTCAGTGGGCACGAATACACCTGCCGACGAATGCTGGGGCCCAACTTGACTGCTGCGTGGACTTACTTGACGCAGGTGCTGACGTCTATCTGCAGCTCTGCATACCTTAGGAAACACTCTGTCATTCATTGGTATCTGTCTTTGGTCCACCTACGTTAATTCGTATGCTTAAAAGAAAGTAAATGCACTTTTGAACAATTACAAAGAAATTCCTTCAGACGCAACGGGACTCTTCACTTTGTGACTCTGCCGTCTTGAGTTTCTCATCCTGTCGTTCTTTCAGCTTTTAGATTTAATTTGATGTAAAGTAATTAGAGGAAAAACTCAAAGCTGAGAGACTTTGTTTGTTTACTAAACATTCTTCTTTCTTCGGGGGGGGGGGGGGGGTGCAGCTGGGCACATCTCTCTGTTAGGCCTAAGCTCCGGTGCAGCAGATCGAGACTTTCCTCTGATTTTGTTTGTTCTTATTGTCTACCATGACTCACTTGTCGTGTGTGTGTGTGTGTGTGTGTGTGTGTGTGTGTGTGGACATTAGATCAAAGATGGCATTGTATTCATACACAGCATCTCTGATATTGCGCTCTTCTGGGTTTGTGCCTATCTGCCCTTGTGTGCACCACCAGTTTTCTCATTATCTTTGTCATTAATGGCTCAAAATGAGGCGTTTGAAGTGTCTGACGTCTTTATTGACGTCCCATTCGAGACATTTAAGTGCGCGAGGTAGCCTACGTGCTGGCGCCAGCGATCAAGGAAGGCGTTCATAGGTTTTTCAAAAGGGCCCGAGACGGATCTGGGTGTGGATGGAAAGACACGCTGACCTCATTTGAGGGTTTTCCCACAGAAAAAGTTTGGCGGCCATATTGTGACCGAGGCTCGACTATGGAGGATTTCGAAGCGCGAGCAGCGGTCACGTTTAAAAGACAAACATCAGACACATTTAAACATAAATAAAGATCCGAGATTTGTACGTAGCAGTATGAAGATGATTATCTCCTACCACTGAGGTCCTCACAAAGGCTTTTGGCCACCTCTAGAGTGAACGTGACTGTGTTTTCATTTTGTTATGGATACCAGCTTCCATTAATTTCTAACTAAAACTTCCTGTTTTTTAGTATTTTTATTTTTAGAGCTTCCTCATCCAGCGTTGCCGCAGAGGGAGCTGAATGTATCACTTCCCACAGGAATCCCCAAACAGCGATATAGACGCAGGACACAATTAGCATCAGACATTGCATTACACATGGCATTGTTTTGTGGAGAATCTTTCCAGTTGGACTTTTCCATTTCCTTCTGTTTACCCCACCTTCTTTTAAATGACTGTGTTTTTGAGAAACTTTATTGACAGGATGAGTTATATAGTACTACTTGACATAGTGTGTTATTCTACTGGAAGCAGTCATCAGAATATGGGTACGCTGTGGACATGGTCAACAACAAAACTCAGGCTGTGGTGTTTGTAACAACGCTCAGTTGGTAGTAAGGGGCCCAAAGTGTGCCAAGAAAATATCCCCCCACATGGTTACACCACCGCCACCAGCCTGAACCAAAGCAGGATGTATCCATGTTTTCTTGTTGTTTACACCAAAATTCTGCCTGATGTTTCTCTGTAAACCCTGCAGTTGGTTGTGCAGGAAAATCCAAGCGCTTCTTTTTTAATGTCAGTTTTGCATGCCGGCATTTTTCTTTTGGAAGTTTTCGTCCTCTATAATATTGTGGTGAACATGAGATTAAGAAACATTAATGTCTAAGCTCAAGCTAAGGCGTTGTCGAGCAAAAGCACAGGTCAAATGTGTAATCTGTCCCTGCCTCCACTTTTCTGTCTCGAGCACTAATTTTATGTGCTTTGTTTTCATCGACTCCCATCCTTCCCTGTCCTTGTCCTTCCCTTCCTGGCCTGCTATTTTCCCCCCTGTGTATTCTTAGGCTGCTTTGGTAAATCACTTTTATTGGTCATTTCCAATGGGACAGGGAGTGACTCAAAGGGTCTAAACCAGTGACCTCGCAACACCATCCGCAATTTCTGAGGTTTTCCCGAAAATTGTCTTAGAACGGGGAGTACTATGACCAATAACCAGAGCTTTTATTGCTCTCTTGCAGAGTTGGATTCACACCATTTTCCCGTAAGATGCATTTGAAAGACGTTTGTTTCTGAATTTTTGTTGTCCCCCCCCCGTCTCGTCTATAAAAGTATATCAGCTGCACGTGAGTGCGGCTACAACAGAGTCTGCTTGCAGACGGAGTATGAGTGTTATCAGACAACATCTGGTTTTGGTGTCAGCATGAAAATCAAAGAGCTTCCATTGTTTTGCTCTGAAGTTGGGCCAACAGCTAAATGCAAATCCTCCTCGTTGGACTTGAAAGTGATTCTGGGAAATGTAGGAAATAACCAAAGTCAACCAAACAATGCAGGTTTAAAATAATCACTTCACTCTCCGCAGCTTTTCTCATGTGTATTTCTGTTTTGTTTTCCAGGCCCAACTGCAGCGATCATTGGACAGCTCTGTCTCCCCGCAGCCGAGGACTCTGCTCGGCCGACGTGGCAGAAAGGAAGCAGTGGCGGCGGTGGCGAGGGCGGGAATGAAGAGCGGTGGACAGGGTGGCTGCCCGCTGTCAGAACGAGCCTCGGGCATTCTGGATGTGGAGGACGACGAAGAAGATGAAGTGAGAAAACTACAAATGTGCACACGTGCAAGGCCACATGCGACCACCGGTTTATCTGGTTTCACCTTATTTGATGAAACAGACACCCCCCTTTTTTTTTTTGTCTCTGTGCTTTCGTGTTGGTACATCCTGCGCATCCCATTTATCTCTGATTGGTTCATGGCAGTATCAGCTCTGATCTCGCCACACATGCAGGGTACATGAGTCGACCCGGCAGCTCAGGCTTGTTTCGAAACATGCTGACGTTCATTTTTATTACTCCATAAGCAGCCAGATAATTGTTGCCAATCCTGACCATGGGTTTCCTATAAGATTGGCAGACTGGATAAATCTCCTTTGAAGTCTGATTATCCTCCAATGTGGCCTTGGTTTTACTTGTTTTCTGCTGCTTTTTTGTATTGTTGTGAGTCAATTTTTAGTCTTTCTGTGTTCTTTCATCTCTTCCATGTGTCCTCTTCTCGCCTAAGGCTTGTGCTTTTTCTTTTCAGTCCTTTTTCTATGTGACTCTTTCTCTCCTTTTTTCTTTCCATTCATTTCTTTTTCTTTCCACATTGACTGCAAATGTTTTTTCTGTCCCAGTAGTCTGAAGTCATTTGGGCTGGCCCAGGTGACATTGCTGATTTTTGTGGAGAGTGAACATTTGTCCCACTGCAGCACGTAGCCCACATAAACCAGCTTAAACTGGGCACATACTCAGTTACCACTTGAAACACTGTACAGCACAGTTCCCATTGACTAGAGCAGATTTCTAATCTTTGAAAGTTGGAGAGGAGAGCAAACTAAGCCGCTCAGGCTACAAACCCCCCCAAAAACCTAAACTAAAAGACCGTGAAGTAGTGACCAGGCTTTCTGCCAGTGGGCAACCTAACAAATAAATGATACGAGCCAACATTTACTGTCAAAATGCAGCTGAATGTTTCACAGTCCGCTTGTTAAGTCCTGACGTCATTAGATTTCCAGGTCCAAATGCTGGTTTAGTTTCTAAAAGCAAATAAACACTGGGGTATCACGGAATTAAAATGGTTGACATTCTTTGATCTCCAATAAAACGATCCTGGTGGTGGTTCTCCCAGGTGTTGCAGTAAACTGTAACGTCCATGCATCCATGGAAAAGAGGATTTGCAAGGTTAAGTGGAGTTAGACGGCTGAGACACCATCCACGATACGAGGATGGTGTTTTAAGGACTGACTTCAAGTCAGTCTTAATTCTGAAATCTTAATTGGCCTGAGAGTAATTAAGATTAATAATCTTAATTGGCCTGACTTTAAACTTTAATGTCCCAATGGGCAGTTGCAGTAGTCCAACAGTGTATACATACAGACTGTACATACATGGATATGGTACACTGTACCTAACCCAACTCTAGATCCATATGCACTGTCCTGTCACCCTGAACCATGAGGTAAAAATCTGTTTTAAAGAGCAACTGTAGATGGAAGAAACTAATATCCTAATGGAAGCATCTGGATCTCAACATTTAAAAGATGCTGAGGGCCCAAAGTGATGGCGTGTGCCCTCAAAAAAAGGCCGTCACTTCATACAGATGCAGTAGGTTGTCAATTCTATTACAGAAACAGTTGTTATATGATCACTTAACAAGAAGATAAAAAGCCTTGTTTAGAATGCCAAGTGTTGTCTTTTGTCCTGTCTCTCTACCCTCACCCCGAAACAGTCGCATCAGATGACTGCCCCTCCCTGAGCCTGGTTCTGCTGAAGGTTTCTTCCTGTTAAAAATGAGCTTTTTCCTCCCCACTGTCGCCTAGTGCTTGCTCGTAGGGGTCGTTTTGATTGTTTGGTTTTCTCTGTAATTGTTGTAGGGTCTTTAGCTTACAATATAAATCACCTTGAGGTGACTGTTGTGTTCTGGCGCTATATAAATAAAATTGAATTGAAATACATTAATATTGAAAAGTGAACACATCAACTGAAGGCTTCTTAAATCTGCTTATGTCACAGAGGGAATTAGAATAATGGCCTGCCTTTTGTAAAGGCCTGCTAACTGCCACAGCTCAGTAAATAAAAGCCCAGAGGAGAAAACACACCAACACTGTCACTGGACATTAGTGACTGTGTCACTAATATTAAACATGTTTTTTTTAAAAAAGTCTTAATGCGAACAGCTGGCAGTGACTTGTTCTTAAGAATTAAGAATAGAGCTTTTACACACGCACACACTCCATGACTTTATCTGCCTAATGTAAACAGTGACTGAGCCCAGCTGGAACAAACCCGGTACGACTGGGCTCAATCAGTCAGCGCGCCCAAATTGCATTTGTAATTGGCCTGACAGTCGTTAAGTGCGCGTCCAGCTTTAGACACTTGAAGCAGTCTCCTTGTAGGAGCGAGTCTTGCCGCTTGGCAGCCATCTTGGCAACACCTCCAGACACTTATTTCAGGTTAACAAGAACAGGCACCTATTTATATGAAGAGGAAGAGAAACATAACTGCATTTTCGAATAGAAGCACCAGTCAAATCTGATAAAAACCTGCTTTAAAAGTTTGATGACTGTGCCCCAAAGTATGCTCTGAAAAGCTGTTTTATATTTCTGCTACACTTACAGTTTCACAACATTGCAACTCCATTATGGGCTAAATAACGATCACTGTCTCCAACGTATCCCACCAGAGCATGGAACAAAGGACAGGTTCATTTCCAGCAGGGGCACTCCTTAGAAAAGTAGTCACATCTGAAAAAGTTCCCACCTGGCCACCTCAGAATCACCTGTATTTTTTAAACTTTTTTTTTAAGTATATTGAATTAAGTAATGCTGTAATTACCGTCACATTATGACATTTTTCTGTGTTACAAGCAGATGTGTTGGGCTGAAATGAGACTCCTATTTAAATTCTCTTTATTTTTTCCTGCATTTTCAAGCCCTCATAACTTCATAAGTACAAAAGACAGCCACACAAAATTTTCAAGGTCTGAAAAACATGTTAAGGCTCTGTTAAAACTGCAACAAATTAATTTTACACCAACTTCAAGTCACTCAAAAGCCAAAATCTGTTTTCTTTTTTCTCTAACCAACTTTGATCATCAATATCCCGGGATATGTCATAGTTTGAAGAGTGTTACAGCATCCGCTTAATGTGGTGCAGTCAAGGTGCTGTGGATATTTTTGTAGCGCTATGTATTACTATACAAAAAAGCAACAAAACCCCCCACTGATGTTTCATAGATTAGCACAAGATGGATACAGGAAACCAAGAAAACCCTTGGCTACATCTTTACTGTGGTAATGAGTGTGTCTCCTGGTTTGGCTGTAACAAAGCAGATGATGCTGTTAGAGAATGCTCAGTTTCTTTTTATTTATTTTTTTAATTTCATGCCTTTCTCCTATGATGAGCTAACTTAAGGGGATATTATGCTTTGCTTTGTTTATACAGTGATTTTCACTAAATTGCAACCTTCGTGCTTGATGAGTTTGACTCTGTAAACTTTCAGAAATCCCACTTTTTTTTTTCTTTTCCTTTAGCAATGAAAAAGTTTACATGGACTGGCGCTTGTATAGTGCTTTTCTACTCTTGAGCACTCAAACCGCTTTCTTACTACAAGCCTCATTCACCTGTTCGCCTACACATTCATTTATACAAGCACTTTTTTCTCTGCCTAAATGTTTTTAACCTAACATTCACACTCCGATGGATGCACTGGGGGCAACTTAGGGTTCACTGTCTTGCCAAAGAATACTTCGACATGCAGGCTAGAGGAGCAGTTTGCGAGTGTGAAGCAGCTGGAGCGAGCATTGGCTGCTCCAAGTCCGAGGCCATGGTTCTCAGTCAGGAAAGGGTTTGTGTCCACACAGGTTTGGGAACAAGTTGCGACCTCAAGCGGAGGAATTAAAGTAAAGCCTTCCAGGGTTTTGCTCACGAGTGAGGGGAGGGTGAAGCAGGAGTTTCGTAGATGGATCGGTGATGTCTCTGCAGCAGTGTGGATGCTGCACCAGTCTGTTGTTGTAAAGATGGAGTTGACCGTGAAATTGAAGCCATCAGTTTTCTAGTCACTCTATGTTCCCTGCTTCACCTATGGCCACACTCTCTGAGATTTTTCTAAAGGATGTCTGGGTTCCCCTTCAGAGATTGTGTAGGCTCGGTCATTCTGGAGGAGGATCAGTGTTGCTGCTCCTCCAAATGGAAAGGAGCCAGTTGAGATGTCTCGGACGCCTTGTAGATGAGGTGTTTTGGGCATGTCCAAGTGCAAGAAGCGTGAATAGAAGACCCAGGATACGGTGGCCTGTTTGTGACTGCCCAGTTAAGAGGCAAAAATGGATAAATGACCTGAAACAGAGATGCGTTTGAGAGTTTATGGTCTTGCTTAAGTGTACTTTACCATCCAGTACTCCTCAACCTGCAGCTTAGTTTGTTGGGCATGCTTTTACAGAATCTGTGGGATGTGGCACACCTTCATTTTTAAGCTAGAAACATCGACTTCCCCTTGTTTATCCACATACCGTCTTACAAAACCATCCACACACAGTTGACTTTGGATAAAAAGTTCAAATGTTATGAACTTGTGGAAATCGCGTCAGTGCAGCCAAGTGGGCACAAAGCAGTTTGACACTGAACTCTTCAAGTCATCCCTCGCGGGATCAGAGTTCCTTTTTTGCAGCCTTTTGTTGTTCTCGCGCAAGGAAAATAAAGTGCAATGAGGTTAAGGAGAGAATAGAGCTGAACTTGTCACCCCTGTGCTGCCATTCTGTTTTAAGGTCCCTGTCGTCCCCTTGGCTTATTTATGTCCTGTAAACTTGACTCAACCTTCTTCACAGGAAGACCTTGACTCGAACAAAGATCTGACCCCGTGGCCGTCAGGGTTACGACCGCATTGGCGCCGCTGGCTGCGAAGATGCCAACCATCAGCGTCACGTCTCCTCACGCCAACTCTGGCCCTGCCTTTCTTCTTCTTCCCTTCATTTACAGCTTTCCCTTGTTTGTTTCTTACCCTTTTACCTTCTTTTATTTATTTTTTTTGCCTTTTCTCTCACCGTTATGTTTTTCATCTGTCTCCATTTGTTCCTTTCTTGCTTATTTTTATTTTCACTTCTGCCTTTTGATTTCTTTTTGGTTTGCATTCTTTAAACTTTACCTGCTTGTCTCTGTATTTGCCCGTTTCCCTCAAATTCTCAGCTCTTCCTTGGTCTTTAAGTGGTACAACTCTTTTGTTGTTGTGTTTTTTTTCTTTTTTCCATTCTCATTGTTTCAGGCCTCTGTTTGTGTGTGGTTACATCAAAGCTGGCATTGTGCTGTGCCTCCAGTGATTTTTAAAGAAGGCAAACTTTCCAGAGGGCAAGAGGGCAGGGGACGGAGGATGTGGGCAGGGGGGAGGGACAGGAATGATGGTTGGATTGAGGAATAGATGCAAAGAAAAAGCGGTATGAATAACTCGTAACAGGAGACTCCCTGACAAGTACAGTTCACTTCAGATGGAAGTGATATATGCAAAATGTTTAGAGGTTACCGTGGAAAAACCTTATTGTAAAAGTATTCTAATAAATTGGTGTTTATCGGTTTCTGCCGGCATTTTTCCACCATCACTTACCCACTCTTTCTGCCGCAGTTCAGGTAATTAAGCTTTAGCAACATTATATCAAAAGCACGCAGAAACATCCTCACTAGAACTAACTTAATTAATGTGTACGTATGCAGAAGTTACTGCAATAGTTTCTTCAATGAAACAAAAGTTCAGTAAATGTTAACAGGATAGTTAAAAGCTCAAGTATTCAGTGCCGTTAACACTAGAACCGGGCTTTAAAAATCCCCCTCTCCTCATATTTCATTACTTTTTCTGAATTGCGGTTATTCAGAGTGAAATTATTTGGGGGGTGAGGGATTATTAAAAAAAAAAAGTATGATCACTTAGAACCACTGGTAGAGTAATTTTGACCCCATATGAACTGAAGTAAAGTAGCTGTTCCCTAGCAACACAATTGTTTACACACATTTTGTTATGAAGGCTGCTGCAGCATGAGCCAGAGCGAGCTAGATGGGATTGATACATGAATATATGGGGAACTGTAGTTAAATAAGATGAATAATTACTGCAGATGTGAATAGGTCATGAATGGGATATTGAGCCATAGGAGAGCAGGGCAGTGTGCGACTGGACGTGTGGAGAATCGGGCGGTTTGGTGACTCCGCAGAGCAGCCGGGGGAACAGCTGCTGAGTCCGGAGTGTGGAGAACAAATCCGAGAAGAGTGAAATCCAGAACAGAGCAGCAGAATCGGACAGGTTTCAGGCCTGAGGTGAAGGGCTGCAGGCGGAGCAGTGTGGATGTTGGCTGAGAGAGGCAGCAGGTCCAGTAAAGAGGAGGCAGATGTGGACCGTTCTACTTACAATGTCTCCAGGGCTGAAAAATGAAGAAATGCCAAAACCTGCAGTTCCTCTAGTGGCCACTTGAGGCTGGCTCCAAAAGAGGATCAGTCCCCATAGGCTCCCATGTTAAAATGGCCAGCTTTACAGTACAAATAAACATGTTTGCAGCCTGGTAAATAATTTCTTCCCCTTCCTACTCTTTTTTTTTTTCCTGCTTTTTTTTCCCCTGTTAAACTCTTCCATTTAAATTGGAAGTTGTGCGTTATTATACTTGCCGTTCACCTTTCCTCCTACAGTTTCCGAAGAGTGTCTCTCTCACTCACTTCACTTTGCTCGGCTTTGCCCGAAATAGGTTTTGCCAAAACCTACAAAAGAAAACTGAAGAAGGAGCGGTTGATTGCACTTTATGAACGCGTGGATTTTGTTCACAGGGTGCGCATCTAATCTGACTGCAAATCGTTTCCCCCTACAGGTCCCAGGAGCTCAGGACTTGGTTGATTTCTCTCCAGTTTACCGCTGTCTGCATATCTACACCGTGCTGGTGAGTTAATTTAGTTAATTTTGTACTTTATTTCTTCTGTCCTTACTTTTCTTTAAGATGCAGAGCTGTTTTTCTTCTCTCCATCTGCACGTGCTTCAGTTTTCCAGTTTAGATGAAGAGGTTTGGAAAGCGAGCACTCCTTCCTCCTGTTGTAATCCGCTTCTAACAGTGTATCTTCATATATTCCCTACGCACCTGATTGCTAACTGAAATAACAATGTTGTGTGTCGCACACTGTGTAATGCCTTTGTTTGTCTCTTGATAAAATAAGAGTGAGTTTTCTTTACATGACAAAACATCATGACTTGGTGATTCATCTAACTTTATTTCATTTGTGATATATGAAAACAGGATACTTTGTTGCTCTCACTTTTGTTTCAGTGAAACCAAGTGTTCCCATTCCTTTAGAGCGGTGGGCTTTCGCTGTTCCCTGAAAGTTTAGATCTGCTCGCTGTTTACTTGTCTGTTACATGCAGACACAATACTGGTTCATCCTCTTGAGTTATGTGGCTTTTTTTTTTTTTTTTAAATCCTTGCATAATTCAAAGGCCAGAGTTCACAAAACCCAAAAAGATTCCTCTGAAAGTGGTCAAGTACAGCAACTGGACTTGAAAACGAGTGAAAAAGGAAAAACCTGGAGAACTACTGATCAGTACCGCCTAAGAGAGAGTCTGGCTCCTTGGAAACAAAATATAAAGAAAGGAGGGGGTGGCTCAAGACTTTTGCACAGTACTGTTTATTTGAATTAAATTTTAAAGCTCACATAATTCTCCTGTAAACTCACGTTTTTAAGTTCAATAACTATGATTAAGTTAATGAATAATTGTGTTTAATTAAGGTATCCTGTTATATCCTGTTTGCTTTAATTGAATATCCT
Source organism: Pterophyllum scalare (assembly GCA_024447675.2). Lineage (NCBI taxonomy): Eukaryota > Metazoa > Chordata > Actinopteri > Cichliformes > Cichlidae > Pterophyllum > Pterophyllum scalare. The sequence continues at coordinate 3,952 of JAMQGT020009072.1, read as the reverse complement.
TACTTACACTTCCTGATGTCATCAGCAGAACAGCCTGATTGGTTCATATATTTCTCCTTATAGTCATGTGATGTGAACGTTACATCAATCAGTCCTGCTCACCTGTCATCACCTAATACAGCCAGCGTTAATGAGGAGTCCTGTTTCTTTTGCCTAAATGTCACAGACTGTCGTTGTTGTTGATTCTTTAAAATCAAACAGCTCTTGCCCAGCTCTAAGGGTGAACTGGCACAGAGGGGTAAACGATGCGGTACGATGGGGCCTCTGGCTCGAGCCTGGCTTCACTCCAACCAGCAAGAACTCGTTTGTGTCGTCTCAGTTAGAGTGAAAGTGACACGGGTGGAGGTGCTTTCTGGGTCACGACTGGTTTAGCTGTGCATCTGTGGTCTCTGTGTGTGCATGTTTGCGTTTATGTGCGTCTATAGGCCTTGTAGGGGTTGTTATCAGGCCAACGCAGCCAGAGGGTCGGGTTATGGCAAGGGGGACAGGAAGTGCATGAACTTTGACAGGAAGGAGAAAGTGAACGGGCAAAAGAGCGATGGAGGGAGGGAGTAAGAAAGCAAAGCTGAGGTTAAAGAGAGGTTAAGCAGGCCGCGATGATGGAGTAAAATTGAGGAGGGAGTGGGTTTAATGATGGAGGAGAAACAAAGAGGGTGAAAACAAGCGGGGAGAGGCTACAAATGCTTTAGCCAGGTGACAAAATGGGTGAAAAAAAATGATTAAAATACTGTAACTGTTTTTTGGCTTTTTAATGTTTGTGTAGTACTGAAGATGAAGGATTTCCCTTATTTGACTTGAAAACAGCATATTGCCTCCTTAGTAAGATGATAAAAATTAAGTTGAATTTATTTTTTTAGATAGCCGAATGGCCTGGGTTTGAATCCCTAGCTGGCCAGAGGACCATTGCTGCAGGTCATTTCCCTACTCTTTGAACAAATGGCACCAGAAAAACTTAAAAAAAATTTTTTTTTTTTTTTTTAAATGTGCAGTTATTCAGCTCTTAAACTGGATGGATTAATATTATATTACAACATTTTTAAGGGTTGAAGAATGGAAAAAGGCTTGTTGTTAGTTTTAGAGTTACCGTAGTCAGTGTTGTAGGGCAGTAATGCATAAATCAAATTAAAGTTATTTTCCTTTTAAATCACATCACCCATCAGTGGCTACCTGATCCACTGTGTAGGAGTATGTATGGCAGGGTCAGAAAGTGTTCGCATACAGTGCTGTACTCTAGTTACAATACAGTTACTGTAATGATGCGGTGTCATGTGGAAAACGTATGAATTATAGTGTATAAGATTAAAAATGAGAGAGAATCTCAGCGACCCTATGAAGAGCGAGTAAGAGCCACTCATTATGGCACTGACCTCCAGGTTTGGAACCAGAGATTTAAAAGCGATTTTTTTTTTTTTTTTTTTTTTTTTCCTTTCTCCCATGAAAGTAGGGAGCATGTGGAAGAGAGCCTGGAGAGGTGGAGTGAGGAATGAAAGTCAGTGGAAGCAAGACAGAATACGTGTGTGTGTGTGTGTGTGTGTGTGTGTGTGTGTGAATGAGAGGGAGACGGGTGGAAAGGTGAACATGCAAGGAGTAGAGGCAGTGAAGGTAGAGGAGTTTAAATACCTGGGGTCAACTATCCAAAGCAATGGGCAGTGCACAAGCAGGGTAGACAAGTGTGAGGGGGTGATTTGTGACTGCAGCAAGAGTGAAAGGCAAGGTTTAAGATGGCAGTGAGACCCACCATGATGGATGGCTTGGAGCTGGTGGCACTGACAAAAAGACAGAAGGCTGAGCTGAAGATGCTCAGACTTTCATTGGGAGTGACCAGAATGGACAGGATTATAAATGAGTACATCAGAGGGACCGCTCAGGTTGAGCAGTTTGAAGTAGGCAGAGGAGTGATCGAGGATGTATTGGAGAAAGGATACTGAATATGGAGCTGCCAGGCAGGAGGAAAAGAGGAAGATCTCAGAGAAGGTTCACTGATATATCAAAGGAGGACATGCAGAGTGTTGGTGTGACAGAAGATCATGGTAGGGATAGCAGCTGAGGTGGAGGCAGGGGGAGGACTTAAAAGCTGGTGTGGCTTTCCTTTAACTTGTTAAAAATTCCATGATGTGTGTCAGAGACAAATGATGCATATTAAAAAGCCTAAGATTGGCAATGTCACAGCAGCCAAAACAAAAACACACAACCTATAACGAATGACTTAAATGAAGTAGAACAGCTCAATAAAATGGAATGTAGCACAAAAATCACCCAATAATGTCAAAAAAGCTCCAATAAAACAAAGTGAGTAAAAATCAATTAAAATACAGTGAAGATACTAAATGAGTAAAACCTTCGAATGCAATAAAATAAAAATATATATTTTTTAAATTGAATAATGCAATAAAGTGGATGTGTAACATAACATATCAGGTGAGGTGTTGGCGGTCAGTGGGGAGGTAAAGGGACTGCATGTATGGGGATTTTCTCTTACTGACCCCTTAAAGTGCTTTAAAGCTGTGGAGGAGGGGACTAAAGAGGAAGGCTGTATGAGGGACAGGGGTTACAGGAAGGAAAGAAGCGAGGACTGAGATCTGGAGATTAAGAATGAAGTGAAAAGAGGAGCAAAAAGTGAAAGGAAAGAAGAAAAAGAAAAGACACAAGCAGTATTTTCTTTCCTTTCCACAAATCTTGGTGCACAACTGAAGGGCTCTTAAAATCATGTCAAACCATCAGTCAGAAGCACTGACACACTGTTACAAGCAGAAAACTCCATTGCCCCCTCATCAGCCTGGAGCGGATTCTCTCAGAAACTTGAGTGCAGACGAAAGGCGAAGTAGGACCAGCCTGCTACGTGTGGCTGAGGCCTAAATCAGCCGAATGGAGATAAGCAGTTGAAGAGAGCCGGGAGGGAGGTCAGGGGGGAGGTTAAAAGGTCAAAAACAGGAAGACGAGGGTGAAAACGCAGTGAGAAGAGAGGGGAGGATGGATTGGGGGGGGGGGATGAAGGGACTAGAGATGGAGAGGGGAAAGGAGTGTGCTGTAGGGAAGGTGTTGAAAGGATTGACCCCTGCACCTCTGGGGTCACCCGTTTGCTCTCAGCACACACTCAGTCATTTGTGTTTTTCCCCTCCTGCCTCTGTTACTTGATGAGAGATTTTCTTTCTGTTTAAAATACAGAAAGGTCACAAGGTCACACACAATGAAACAGTTTTTCCATTAAAGCGGCGTTGTGGCACTTTGAATCATAAGCCATCGGGCAGAAATGTGGATTTAACATTAGAAAATAAAACCAGAAAGTCCCACTGCACTCTGAAGGGGATGCGTATCTGGAACACACACACACAGTCTGATTGGTGTTTGAGAATGCCTTGTACTTACACAGGCACACGCTTGTAGCACTTTCATTTATTTTTCTAGCAAACCTGGACATGGAATCCCATTTGCAATCAAGACCCCCCCCGACTCTATCCACTCTTCTCCCCTCTTCTCTTTTCCACCTTTAAAGCTCACGATTTTCCACCCGTTGTCGAGCAGCATCGGGCCCGAACAATACTCCTTTGTTACACTTGCACACGTACCGCACGTTGACAAATGTGGACAGAATTGCGATCAATGTAAACACAGGCCTGAAGCCCAGCACGCCGGGCAGAGACAAGGGAAGGAGAGGCGAGCAGCAGCTGCAGGAGCAGCCAGTCAATCACACTGGTCAGACTGGGAGCCCTGAACTGCAGCAGGACAGCTGGAACAAAGCAGCTGCTCTCAAGATAATCTTGGAGAGTGCAATTTAAAAAAAACAAAACAAAAAATTTTCTTTGGGGGGGGGGGTGTTAGCCTTTTTTTTTTTTAAATATTAGGACAGTTAAGAGTTGACCGGAAAGCTTGGGGAGAGAGCAGGGGCAAGACAGGCAGCAAGGCATCTCAGCTCCTGCAGTAGTCTTATGGTATATACCTCTCAAAACAAATA